>JAOXJP010008436.1:0-17944 GCA_025762735.1 Platanus orientalis | reverse complement strand
TTTTAAACACCACCCCCCCCCCCCCAAAAAAAAAAAAAAAAGAGGAAGAAGAAGAAGTTGCCTTAGAGTGGATGCATTCACTGATGCAAACTGGGCAGGATACTGCACATTTGCTGGAGGCAATTTAGTCACTTGGAGAAGTAAGAAGCACCCCGTAGTAGTGAGATCTAGTGCAAAGGTAGAGTATCATGCAGAGGTCCAAATCAAGAGACTGCATATTTTCTTTGATAACCAGTCATCCATATGCTTGGGTCTTGTACAACCATGCCCGCCGTGTAATCTCTTTCCATTCTTGTTTTGGTCAGTTCCCTCCCTTGTCCGTCTTAAGTTTAATGGGAGGAATCAAACAAACAAGTATGAGTTATCTAACTCCTTCATTTCTCTCTTTTTCTTATCAAACATGGATCTCTAGCCTTCCAAAATGAATGGTTAGATCCATGAGTATGGGTGACCTGCATCCAAGAAAAATATGATGGGAATCCTCATTTTGTTGTGTGTTGTGTTTTTGGAAGGGCCAAGTGTCCCAATATGTCTTAGATACAAACACATTATTTGTATGCAAGTTCCGTGTCACATATCTCAAAAGAAAAAAAAAACTGACAAATCCACAGGGAAATTTGATTTATTCTTATTAACCCATGGATTCTATGTTAATCTGATTTCTCCTGCATTTCCAACCTTAATGTTCCTATGCACAGCAATTAACATCAAATTCAATGGGTTCTTGGTCAAGGATCTTCTAATTTCTAATGATTATAGATAGCTTTAGCTGAATCCTTGCTTCTAGCAACAGCTAACAAACTGATACTTGCCAAACATAAGACTTGTAAAGGATGTACTATAGTCTTTACATCTCTATTCTGTTTTGCACCTAATTACAAATAGGTGCATTTGATTGTGCAGGAGGAGCATTCAGCTTACTGTGTGGTGATAGGGATAGAAGCTCAGAGACAAGATCAAGAAGCATTTTGGTAAAAAAAAAGTAACTGAAGGTAATTTTGGTTGCCTCTACTACAAAAATTGTCGAAGGTTATCTTGATAGTTTGAGGCATAATGTGCAGCAATGTTGAAAGTTGAAACCATCCTTTTTTTTTTCACGAGTTTTTAGTACAGATGGAGCTGCAGCCTTTGTGATCTAACTGCTTTGTTGTTGCATCAATCTATGTAATGCAGGCGCATTCTTGGCAGAATGATGAGGTTTTTGAAGCAGCTTTGAAAACAGCTAGTTTGCTGAAGACAAAGGCAATTCATCACCTGCTATAATGGCATTAGGGATGGCAATCATTCGTCATGAGCCAAGCCTGAGCCTCGTTTTAAGTTCAATGAACCGAGCCTAAGCCTAGATTTGAGCTCGTTTTCTAAGCGAACCTGAGCTGAGCTCATATATATATATATATATATATATCGTAATGTTCAAAAAAGAAAATTTGGGTTAATGGGTCATTAGGCTGTTGGGCCTGTTTTTTTTTTTCTCTCTAGCTGGCGAGCCAGCCTGAGCCGAGCCTGAGCTTTGCCTTCATGTGACAAGCCCGAGCTCAGCTCGCTGCCACCCCTAAATGGCACCAGGTTGTTGTAACTGGGGTGCTTGATTGGGATTATGCTCATGCATAATTTAATTAGAAAAAAAAAAGCACTTAGGTAGAATGATGTATTCACCTTCTACAAAGACCGTCAAAGAATTCTTTGATTCGTTATAGTATTTTACGTCTTGTACAGATAGTATGTCTATTTTATCAACAAAAAAAAAAAAAAAGAAGAAGAAGATAGTCTGTATTCTAATTTAAAGACAGTGGGGCGATAGAACCTAACTGATGGCTAAGAATTTTGGGTCATGTGTGTTATCAATGGGTTTAGTATTAGGTAAATATTTGTAATTATTAGTGAATTCGCAGTATCCTCCTGAGATGGAAGTTCATAAGATGCAATAAAAGCTTTGTATGTTTGATCTTCAGTCTAATCCTTGGTTATTTATGGGATTTGCAATTCTTCACGTCTTTAAAAAGAAAATTGTGGCTAGATGATGAGGATGTTTGTAATGAGAGAATGCTATAGGTTTTTTAATTTTTTATGGGGCACCCTATGTACTAATTGTTGAAATATATTATATGATACCATACGAAATGATATGATAAGATATGATATGATGATTGTAGCACAAGTTAATGCTATGTGATAAATAGAGGTACTACTTTATAGCCCCAATTGATATGATAAGATTAATGAAGGTACTACTTATACAAATGTATTAGGTTCATGAAATTGTCAATGTTCAAATAAGGAACATGGATTCTGTTCCAAAAAATCAGGAAAACGGATTCTGGAATGGCCATTCCCAAACGCAATTCTCCTCTCTGGCCAGTTTCAGAAAATGCAGAATCAGCATAATGCATTTTCCTGATTCTGGAACAGAATCAAGAGAATGCTCACCAACCGCAACCAAGGTTACCAAAAGTAGAATGGGAATTTCAATTTGTAGCATTGATGCATGATTTGAAATAATTAACATATTTGCACAAATTAGAGGATTAAGTACAGAAAAAACATAAGAAAAATATCTCAATTTTAATCAGAAATTGATTGACAATTTGAAATCATGAAAGCAAATCTACCAGATGATTCTTCCAACTGTCTTATAAATCTTAATTGAAACAAAGCACCTGCAAAATATCAATCGATTGAGTCAATATAAGACTTCAGCACATGTATAACAAATACATTTTCATCGAATAACTTAGAATAGACATTTCCAGATGGCAGCATGTTGCATTCTGTTGCATTTATGTTTTGACAGCAAAGAGAAGAAAGAATGAAAATGACATGTTTCTGCACAATTATTCAACAATCCATACTTTAAAATCAAACCTATTCTACATTCTAGAATATTTTGTTTATAGAAGCAACCTTTTTTTCCTGATAAATTATAGAATCAACAAGATTGCTACCAAGGTTACAAGACATGAGTTTGTTGTTGGAATTTTGGAATGCATATAGAGAGAACAAGATAGTGTCTGCATGTAGGCTATAATGCTTAGTGATATCACTAGATCTCAACAATCATCGGGTGGTGTATGGTAAAGCCTCAGGAGCGGTGGCCAAGGTGGACTCAGCAGATTTAGAGTGTCAAGAGGGCATATGATAGACTAAAACGCAACCTCAGACTTGAGGACAGAAGAAGCTATGAGGCATATACATTATCATCATCAAAGTTAGAATGACAACCAGAAGAGGTTGAACTCTGAAGTTTGAAGACACCTACGGGCCCATTTGAAGAAGACTTACACAAAGAACTATATCAATGTTCTTCGTATACAACTAGACTTCTGAAGGATTAAATATGCTTTCCTAACATGTTAAACTGATGAAAGATCAAATAGGTATGATTCACCCCTACTCCCCTATGATTCCTTCTGCCTAAAAACTTTTGGTAAGCAGAAAATTCCTGAAATCTCAAAGATTCTCTGGATTTAATATCCCGTATTGTCCCCATACTTACTCATGGTGCTGCAACAATCTTGGGAACTTGATCCAAGCTTTATAGAATTTGATCAGCATCCTTCTTCCTTACCTAGAGCGAAGCCACTGAATTAAACTATAAAATATAATTTAGTCCCCCTGCCAAAAATAAAATAAAATCAACAAGCAACACCGATTGCTATAAATTTTTGTTTGGAGCCAAAAGCTAGGTCTGAGTTCAGTTCTAGCATAGTATCCGCCTTTGAACATGTAAAGAGGGCAGGTGATGTAGCCCAGGGCAGTTTATGGTTGTTTAAGTAGATAAAGTCAACAGATATTTTGTGGAATTTCTGGGGAGAAATAAAAACCCTAAGGTAGCATTTGGATAAACTTATTTATAACAACTTATGACTTCTTTATGTTTTTGTGTTTGGTTTGAAAATTAAAAACTTATTTATGCATAAGTCATAAGTAGGAAAGAGAGTGGACAATCAACAACTTGCCAGATAAGTTGAGCCCTTGACTTATGTGGAAATTTTGTTGGATCAATCCCTATAGATATAAATAAGTAACTTATTTCTTAAAGTCAAAAGTCAGCTATAAGTTTAACCAAACGAAGCCTAAGGATTAAAGACAGTGATCCCAAGGTGAACTGTAGGCCTTAGTGTAATCATATAAGAGCAATAAAGAGACCAGAAGGATGGCTATGGAGATAGGGTGATCAATTAGGGTGGTTCTTAATCGGCTTATGCAAATAGGTGTGGGAGGAGTCAACTTCTTGGATTGATCAAGATCCAAGATCTCTCCCTCAATCAGCTGTAGAATCAGTGCCAAAAGCAAAGCAACTACTGCTTTCAGATTTCAGGAATTCATCTTGTTGGAATAAGTGAAATACAGAAGCAAATTTTGAAGGAGATTAACTCAAGCTCCTAATTTAATGTGACAAAGGCCCAAAATTAGTTTTGAAAAACTCAAAACAATTACCAAAATAATCCGTAGTCAACTCGAAAAGAAAGAAGTAAAGATAACTAAAATTAAAAAAGGAAACTAAAGTCACTCAAAAATGCAGTACTGCTACTGGTTTGGGAGAAATCAAAATTCTCTCAAACTAGGTCTTTAAAAATGCTACTCCAGCAACCCTAAGGTTTGAGATCCCCATCATGCTGCTGATGTAGTGGGACCCAATGGTGCCCTGTCAGGTCCACACTAGAATCTCCCTTTTCAGGAATGGATTTCTCACCAACGTGAATAAGCCTTGAAATCTGTACTTCTTGCATTCTGATTCCCATCAACCCTCACTGGCATGGGAAAACTCGGCTCCAAGGAGTTGAGCTCCAGGAGTCACTCTTAAAGATCAGGGTCTAACTTCTAGACATCAGTCAATGTAATCCATGTACTCTTTAAAATTAGTCTTCTTTGCCATTTGACGAAGAAATTACGAAATTCACCTGTCCTCATAGAAACAGTTGTTTTTTTTTTTTTTTTTGATGGACAACGATCAAAGAACTTCATTAAAGAGAAAGAAAAAGCAAGAAGAAAACAAAAGAACAAAGCAAGCAACAACAAAAAAACAGCCCACTCAAAAACTACAACAAATCTGGGATATAAGAATCAATGAAGTCCGAAATCAGCCCCACTCCCTGCATCGCAAGAATGTGTGCCATATCATTCATTGATCTAGGAACATGAGACAGCTTGACCCGCATTTCCACAACAAGGTTACGGATCTCCCTCACAATGTGATGATTCTTCCACAATCCCACTCCACTGCCATCAGCCCACTTTATGACCGTGCTCGAATCACCTTCAATCAAACAGTCAAATAAACTTTTCTCTTTTGAAGTACGAAGCCCTTTCAGAAAGGCATACATCTCAGCTTCCATAGAGCCACAAGAACCAAGCGGCCCACGCATAGCAAAGTCCACCTTGCCCATGTAATCTCTAGCAACACAACCATACCCAGCCGGGTCCGGATTTCTAAAAGAAGACCCATCAAAATTCAGCTTTAACTGGCCTTCCAAGGTTCCCACCTTCTACCACAAGCGCCCTCATAATGGGGGGAAGAAGAGATAGTAGTAACCCAATCCATCATAAAGCAATTTAAGGAAAAATCTTTAAAATTCTTATCCACCATAAGCCAAGACCCAATCTCACCAAAAATAGAATCGATGAGCACCATAACAGGTCTCTTCTTGTCTTCAAAAATTCTTCGGTTCCACTCTTTTCAAATAGCCCAGAGAATTCCATATATGATAACCCCCATAAACAACTTCCCACGGACTCCTTTAACTCTCCTATGCCATTGTCTCATAAGATCAATCACACATCTCGGCATCACAAAAGAGTAGTCAATGGAAATCAACACGTGATCCCAAATCCGTCTAGCATAATCACAATGGATAAATAGATGACTTCCTGTTTCCTCATCCTTTCCACACATACAACACAAGGAGGGCACAATGCCATATAGGGTCGTCTTCTTTGCAACACATCCATGGTATTAATTTTACCAAGGGAAACCACCCAAAAGAAAGCTTTCACACGAGGCAAAGCAATCCAAATGTTTCGATGGACGAAGGGATTCTGAGATGGAATCTCACTAATAATAGTTTGGAAGAAAGATTTAGCTAAAAAAAAGGCCATTAGAATTGGGACTCCACACCCTAGTGTCAGAATCATCATGGGATATATAAGCACCTTGAGATACTCAATTAGAATGCCTATAGAATCGACTTCCCAATCATAGGGATCCCTAGTAAATAATAGGTTCCATTCTAACCCGGATGAGGATTGGGAAAGAATATACACCACCATGTCATTTTTCTGAGAAGAAATCTGAAAAAGACTAAGGAAAGATAATTTTAAGAATAGAATCTTCCCACCAAAGATCCTTCCAAAAAACGAACTCTCCGACCATTTCCATACAAGAATCTAAGATGCGGAAAAAAAAAAAAAGAGGACTTACTTGAATGATGTGTTTTCAC
This sequence comes from Platanus orientalis, assembly GCA_025762735.1. NCBI lineage: Eukaryota > Viridiplantae > Streptophyta > Magnoliopsida > Proteales > Platanaceae > Platanus > Platanus orientalis. The sequence continues at coordinate 11,507 of JAOXJP010008436.1, read as the reverse complement.
ATGAGAAAATGAGAAGAAGAAAGCGAGCAGTTACAATCCCACAAGTTTTCATCCGTACCGTATCTGCTTTGAATGATGGCTCTCCAAAAACTAGCATTTTCAGTAGAAAATCTTCAAAACCACTTCCCCAGTAATGCAATGTTGCACTGCTTAAGTCTTCTAATTCCCAAACCCCCTTTCCTCCTTTACCTGTACCACTTTACCCCATTTTACCAAATGATCCTTCCTTTCTGAGCCGCCTTTCCACAAAAAATCCCTTCGCAATTTTTCAATATCCTTTGCCACCTTATAAGGCATCTAGAACAAAGACATATAGTACAGCGGAATATTTTTTAATACAGCTTTAATTAATGTGATCCTCCCTCCAAAAGAAATATGACTTTTTCCACACCACCCATTTTGTAGACATTTTATCCACCATTGAGTCCCAAAAAGAGATTAATTTAGGACGACCTCCAACGGGAAGCCTAATGAGGACATTTTGCCATGTGGCAAGCTTAGAGTGTACCAGCACCGGAAGAGAGTTCCCCAGATCCTTTACATGGATCAGGGATTGTTCGAAGTCCATCACTTCAATCGGGAGGTGATTCGGAACTGATTTGAGTATGATGCATTTTTCGAGGTATGTGGGGCCCACTTGTCCATGTGGATGGGTCCACATGAGGGCACCATCAATGTAACATGGTTGTTGGACTTTTATTTTAGTTCTAGGAGTCATTTCCTATTTTTATGCATTTTATTTTGATTTTTTGGATTTTTTTTGTCATAAGGATATTCGTAATTTTTTGATTTTTGTGAGCTTTTGTACAAAATTAGAAAATTAGGGAGAATAAGTGTATGTGCATCTTTTGGAGTCTTTTTATTTTGGTTTTTTTTTTTTTTTATTTGGACTTTATTCTCAATTTAGAGACCTAATGCAATTAGGATTTCATATTTTATATAAATAAAGGAGCCTGATTGTACAACCCTAGTTACACAAAAGATAAAAACTCAGTTGAAAGCTTTTGCTCTCTCTTTTAGCCAGCACTCTCTCTTCAAGGTGAAGATGGCTTGCCCTTCCGTGTTTGCTTAAACAAGGCTTGGGTTGGTAATTTCCCAAGATTGAGGTTGGAGATTTCTTCAAGGCACCTTTTTATCATTTTCTTCCTCATCTTCTTCTTATTCTTCTTCTTTCTTTTCTTATTTCTCTACTGTCTTCTTGATCTCCATAGCACTCAAACCCATCCTTACATCTTCTCCTTCATCTATACACAAACCTCTACACCATTCCCTTACTTCCTTATCAAAACCTAACTTCACTAACTATTTTTACATCTCACGGCTAACCATAGCTGCACAAAACCCTGAAAAACCAAAAAACTGCCATAACTTCAAGAAATCTAGCCTAAACTTATCCCCTTGCTCCCATAACCCAACCGGCCATCTGGAAACTCTTTTCCCTTTATTTCTTTAGAAATAAATCCCTATTTCCATCTTCCCTACCTGTTGTCCCCATTAAACCCTGTGAACATTATCAAGAACCAATCAAGAAGCCATCAAAACCCTAACTCCGTTGATCATATCCCTTCCCAAACCCAATCAGTCACCTTATAATAACCCACCTCATCATCTCATTCCTTAAAACAATTCTCTATACGCTTTTAACTTGCTGTCTGAGTTAACCCCTTACAACACCCAACTCCTTTTCTTGAAAACTAGAGGAAACCCCTATCCAGAACCTATTTTCAGCAACCACTTTTTGTGGGATTAATTTTCTTGTGGAGGGAATACAATCTTCAAGCCTGCGGCTGTCCTGTATTCACCTACCTTCAGAATTTAGGTTGATCAAACCTATACCCATTTGGTTGCTCTTCCTAATTAGAAAGTTTCCATGAGATTGTATAAGGAAGAAACAACATTCTGTCCAGGGTTTAGACAGCAGACCACTTTGTATCAGTTGTGGTTAATTCAAGAGGAAGGTTTATTGAAGTTTTGGGTCTTTCAAACCCAAAACCCATCTGCTAGAAGCCCTCCGTTAGCCATAATACTGCCAGAAATTGCTGTAACAACAAGCTTGCTTGCTAGAGGGGATTTATTTCAAAGAGAATTTCATTCCATAGTTTGCAACAGCTTCCAGATTACTCCCTGGTGCACTTTGTGGATCTAGTAACCATCATAGAGATTTTAAACCATTCGGCCAAGGTGTTTGTCTGCCCAGATTTTTGTGATATCAAATGAGCATTTGTGCTTGGCAATAGTTAAAGCCTTCATTTAATCTCCTTTACTGAATCTTTCAAAGCAATTGATAGAATAAGAATCTAGTTTTTAGTGTGATTTATTTAGAATTATTGACTTGTGGATCTCTGTAATTTTCTTGACATGCATACTACATTAGAACCCCAGACATTTGAAAGGCCATGACCCCACCTTGCACCCCATCGTCCTCGCAAGGTCATTAAGCATCCCATTGTCCACATTAATCCCAACCATGCAGGATTTTCCAAGATTAATTTTAAGCCCAGAAATGACTAAAAAAATCTTCAAACACACATTCTTGTTTCAGATATTGGCCATAGTAGCATTGAGGAAGAGAATAGTATCATCTACAAATTATAAATGCAAGACCATCACCCATTGAGCTCCCACCGTAAAGCCTTCCATATCCCCTACATCCACCGCCTTTCTAATAATAGCACAAAGCCCATCCGCCACAATAAAGAACAAAAACAGAGATAAAGGATCCCCTTGTTTTAAACCTCTTGAGGATCTGAAGAAACCTTCAAAAGTACCATTTAGAAGGATAGAAAAGAAAGGAAACTTAACACATCCTTCCATCCATTTTAACCATCGATCTCCAAAACCCTTCTTTTGCAAAACCCAAATCATGAAGTCTCAATCAACTTTGTCGTAAGCGTTCTCCATATCCAACTTACACACCACCCCCTTTTCCCTGGATTTTCGTCTCACGTCCACACATTCATTGGCAATTAAAATTTCATCAGTGATCTGCCTCCCTTTTATGAATGCACCCTGTGTGCAATATACAATGTCCCCCATCACTTCCCGTAACCAATTCAAAAGAACTTTGGAGATAATTTTATAAAGACTAGTCACCAAACTAATCGGCCTGTAATCACCCAGCTCCAGAGCTCCGTCCTTTTTAGGAATCAACACAATAAAAGTGGATTTCATGTCTCCACTAAGAATGCCTATATCATAAACTTCTGTAAAGACTTTCATCAAATCTTCTTTTAAAATGTCCTAGCACTCTTGGAAGAATAACATAGAGAATCCATCTGGCCCAGGGGCCTTGGCTTTATCTATAGAAAAAATGGCTTCCTTCCCTTCCTCAATGCAAAAGGGCATTTCCAATATATCCACTTGACCACTAGTCAACTGCTCCCCAAAGAGGTTCTCAATTAATGGTTTATCTGAGTTATCTCGCATGTATAATTGTCTAAAGAAGTTGGTAGTCTCCCTTGCTATTTCCTCAAAGTTACCCACCTCCTCATCATGCACCACCAATTTCATAATCAAATTCCTCCGATGTCTCCCATTAGCCACCTTATGAAAAAGCTTTGTATTCCCATCCCCTTCTTTCAGCCATTTTCTCTTTGTTCTTTGATGCCAAAAAGTTTCTTCAGATTTTAAAGTCAAGTCCAAATTAGCAATAATCTCCTTCCTTCAATAACATCCTACTTTGGCATGTAAAAAAGCCTCAGTGCATGCATGCTCTTCATTCTCATCATGATGATGTGTTTAATCCTCAACGTTAAAGATGTCACTTATGCCTGAAACCTTTAGGCAGTAAATAGTAGGAATTAAACCCAATATCCTTAAGAACAATGTATGGTCCTCCTTCCTTGAATGCAGATGGTAATGAGCTCCTTTTAAGAAATCTTTTTGGTCTTAAATGAATCATTACCTTGCCTCCTACCTTGAACTTTGCAAGTATTTTATGCACATCAATCAGTCTTGTACTGTATATTACTCAAGGCTACATTTTTCTGCATCTTCATGAATCTCATGAACATGCCTTACCAAAATCCACAGTCTTGTTGCTTGTCCAGGAATGGACCAGTAAACTTATGAGATGCACTAGTTGTCTTGGCTTGAGACCTGCCACAACATCAAAGGGTGAACTGCCAGTAGACCTGTTGACAGAACTGTTAGCAAAGTCAAGTCTCGTGATTGCACACTTTCCTCCACAAGACTTCTCAACAATTTTCCTAGATTTCTGTTGACAAATTCTGTGCATCCATAAGTTTATGGATGATACAAACTTGAGAATTTCAACTTCATGTTCATGAGACAACAATGAGTCTTCCAGATTTAAAACACAATATCTAGAGATAGTAGTCTTCAATAATCTGTTCAATAAGTAGATTGCTGTGATTAGGGTTTGTAAGGAGAGAAGAAGAAGAAAGAAGAAGTGAAAGAATCATATGAGAGTATTTTCTACTCTCATACATGTGTATAATTTATTCATCAAGAGATTACAATTAGTAGGGCATCTTACAAGTATGTCCTCAAATACCAAAGTACTAGTATACCCTTCCAAGTATCATACCCCTATATACATCAACACTCCCCTTCAAGTTGGTATGTAAATATTATGCATACCAAGCTTGCAAATAATCCTCTTCAAACTAGGACTATACAATCCTTTGGTAAACACATCGGCTAACTAATCCTTAGTCTTCACAAGGGGAATACAAATTTGTTTAGTTTGCAACTTCTCCTTTATAAAATTTCTATCAACCTCAACATGTTTCGTTCCGTCATGTTGAACTGAATCGTGAGCAATGCTAATAGCGGCTTTATTGTCGCAGTACAATCTCATAAGATCATGAGAATAGAATCCTAACTCTCTCTAGAAGCCACGTATCCACAACATTTCACAGATCCCATGTGACACAGCCTAAAACTCTGCCTCTACACTAAAACGAGCTACAACTGATTGTTTCTTGCTACGCCAAGAAACAAGGTTACCTCCAACAAAGATACAATAACCAAAAGTAGACCGCCTATCATCCACAGATCATGCCTAATCAGCATCAATGAAAGCCTCAACTCTGAGATCATCCATTATTTGATTTAGGAGTCATTAACCCAGATTCTTCTTCAAGTAACGAATAATACGATAGGCTGCCTCAAGATGTCTAGTTGTGGGGGCGTGCACAAATTGACTAACTACCCTGACAGTATAGAAGATATCGGGCCTAGTCAAGGTCAAATAAATCAACTTCCCTACAAGTCTCTAGTACTGGCCAACATCAATAAGTCTATGACCCTCATCTACTTGCATGTGATGGTTAAACTCGATGGGATTATCACAACTAGAGTCATAAAGAAGATCTAATACATATTTATGTTTAGATAGAAACAGCCCATCCTTGGATCTAGCTACTTCAATTCTAATAGAGTACTTGAGAGGCCCTACATCCTTGATTTTGAACTCCTTCCCAAGAAAGCCTTTTAGGTGGTTAATCTCACAGTGATCATCACCTGTAACCACAATGTCATCAACATAAACAATATGGACTATGACTTTCCCTTTTTGATGTTTTACAAAAAAAGATGGTCATGGCATTGCTTGTAACCATTCTTGAGCATAGCACCTCTCAATCGCTCAAACCATGCTCAAGGAGATTGTTTAAGGCCATAGAGTTCCTTCTTCAGATGACACACCTTTCCATTGTCTGTGGATAGCTGAAACTAGAAGGCAATCTCATATCGACTTCTTCTAAGTCTCCATAGAGAAAGGCATTATTGACATCAAGTTGGAACAACGGCCAACCTCAATTTGCAATAACTAAGATCAAGATTCTGACAGAATTCATCTTTACTATGTGAGCAAATGTCTCCTAGTAAAAATTCTAACAGAACTTTCCTAGTTTTGTATCATTCGATGGTGCCATTTGGTTGGAGTTTCATTGAGAATACCCATTTGTGCTCCACTGATTCCTTTTCTCTTGGAAGATCAACAACATCTTATGTCTTATTCTTTTCAAGTGCCTGCATTTCTTCTTTTATTGCCCTTCTCTATAGAGGCTATGCATGGAATAGAAACAGAGGACAAGGAAGTAGAGAATGTCTTAAACTCAGGAGACAATGAGTCATAGCACACATAGTTAGCAATAGGGTATTGAGTGCAAGCACGGGTGCCTTTTCTATCAGCAATGGATAAATAAGAATCATCAAGAGGTATGGAGGAAGCAATACCTAAAAAGAAAGCGACTGATTGGAAAGGCACATGAGCGGTAGGAGCAACCTTTTGTCTCGTTCTTACAAACACGAGTAAAATCTTTCACCCATCCTTTCTCTCGAGTGGGTGTCTTCTCCTTTAGAATAACTGTTTGTTCCCCCTTGTTATGACATTCATCAAGGGGGAGATGAATAGCAGCCTCATCTTCATATACACCACGTGTCTCCCCCTGAAGATGATGATGGCTAGGAGAAAAGAAAAGGACAATCTCATGGAAGGTGACGTCCATGGAAACAATACACCTCCGAGTAGAGGGATGGTAACACTTGTATCCCTTATGATTTCATGCATAGCCAAGGAAAATACACTTGAAAGCTTTGGGATTCAACTTGGAACGATCAAATTTTGGAATATGGACATAGCAGACGCACCTAAATACCTTAGGAGAGAGGAACCAAGGGCAAAATTAGAATTGAAAGAAATAGGAGACTAGAAATCAAGAACCCGAGTGGGCATCCTATTCATATGATAGGAAGCAGTCTGAAGAGAATCTGCCCCAAAAACTTGGGAAACATGCATAGTAAAACAAGGCATGAGTAATCTCTAACAGATGGCGATTCTTCCGTTCAGCAATCCCATTCTATTCAGGGGTCCCTGGATAGGTAGTTTGATGAAGAATGTCACGTTGAGAAAGATAAGAGGAAAAAGCAAAGGAAATATATTCACCACCATTGTCAAATCGAAGAATCTGAATCATAAAATCAAACTATTTATCGACCATCTTATGAAACAATTGAAACATAGAAAACACCTTATATTTAGCATGAAAAAAAAATCCCAAGTAGTACGAGTAAAGTCATCCACAAAACTAACAAAATAACGATATAAAGAAGTAATAGGAATAAGACCCCATACATCAAAATGAACAATAGAAAAAGGAGATTAACTCTGACTCATATTGATTGGATAAAAAGATCTACAATGTTTTGCACACTCGTAAGTTTCACAATGAAAAGAAGGGATAGAAACAGAGCTACATAAACTTAGAAAAAATCGTTGTAAAGTAAAATAAGAAGAGTGGCCAAGTTGAAAATGCTATTGCATAAGCTCGGAGAGAGAGAGGACGAAGATGCCTGTTGCACATGGGAGGCATGATGAGATGGCATATCAAGAAGGTACAACCTGCACTCCCCATGACCTTTACCAATAGTCCACCTCATCACCAAGTCTTGAAAACATAATAAGAAGAAAAGAAAGTGACACTACAGTTCAAAAACTTGATAAGGTGACTAACAGATACAAGATTAAGCTAAAAATATGGAACATAAAAGACAAAAGAAAGAGATAAAAAGAAAGAAATGAGTACAGATCCAATTCCACTAACAGAGGAGACTAAGCCATCAGCAATATGTACCGTGTCCCGACTAGAGCTAATAGTGTAAGAAGATAAAAGAGAAGACGTATCGGTCATATGGTGTGAAACACCAGAATCAATGATTTAGGAGGCACCAGAAGGACAAGAGAAAGCACTAAAAGAAAATTCAAATATACATGCAGTACCAATGGAGGAAACACCAGAAGAAGTGTCCATCTGAGCCATAAGATATCGCAGAGAGGCTATCTCATGAAGAGAGGCCAACTCCACACTAGAAACAATGGAGGACTCAATCAGTGTAAAGGAAGAAAACAAGTAGAGCAACAACAGACGGTGTACCAACAGAAGCAGTCAAACTACCGCCACCAAGAAAACTGGATGTGCTACCTCGGCCTCTAGTGAAAGAACCTTGCTGAGAGAGACGATGAGTGGTCTCCTAAGGATGACCATGGAGATCCCAACACGTGGCCTTAGTGCGGAGAGCATGACCACAATGATCACAACAAAGACAGTCACGATCATCAAATACCAAACCCTATCGACCAGCACCCCAACCTCCATGAGAACTAAAGCTGCCTTTACCACCTCGCTGAGAGGCAAACACTAAAGCTGAGTGCTCAACCACAAGAGCGGGAAGCATAGCATAACGACAACATTTCTCCCGGTGGAGAAAGGCATAAACCTCAGACAATGACAGAACATTAGATTGGCTCAATAGGTGTGCACGAACTTATTCATACTCAAAGTTCAACCCATTTGGGAATTCAAACACACGGTGCTCCTCGAGATAACAGTAAAAAGATGCAACATCAATAGGATCAGTGATAGAACAAGTATGATATAAATCAATCTCCTCCCACAGACTAAGCATTGCATTATAATATGCTGAGACCGACCGCTCCCCTTGGTGTAGTTGCCAAACCTGCTATCAAAGCTCATAAACCAAACCAATATGACCTTCCTTAGAGTAGGTACAAACAAGGGACTCCCAACTGCTCTTAGCTAATAAGAGAAACAAGTATGTCCTACTGATAGATGGCTCCATCGAATGATTCAACTAGGACATAACCAAGGAGTCCTATGCCTCCCACTTCGCATACATAGGGTCATCATGCTTAGGGGCCTTAATGTCCCCTGAAATATACCCCCATTTACCACGGCCCTCAATAAAGATCTTTGCAATTTGAGACCAAGTGAGGAAATTGGTACCATCCAACTTCAAAGAAGTAATCGGAGAGTTATAGGTCTCCACAGGGCTACTCCCAGAAGCACCACCAATAGCTCTAATAGAAGAGTCACTCACATCCGGCATAATACCCGAAATCAAAAACACACTTCGATAGCAAAAAAGAAAATCACACAAATGAAGGGCATAAGACAAGTTCAAACAAACCTTATAACACAGGCACAACAAGGCATTGCCAATTACGTCTAAACACTCCACCAAAACACAAAAACAACACTGCTATGCACCAAAAACAGGCTACAACATCTTCCAAAAGGCAAAGAGGCACCAACAAGAGTAAAGGGGAATACCACAACACAGTAAGAAGAACCAAATAGGAATGAGAGCTAAAACCCACATATCACAGCTAACTAGGCCTCCACAATCCAACGTAAGCACTAATGCACACATCATACATAATAGAAGTCGTTCAAAACCAGTAAAGGGCGTACCACCCCCACAACATTAATAAATCAAGTCCAAAAAATCGAGATAGGGCCCTAAACGTCAATCTTGAAATGGGAAAAGAAGCATAACTTTCTCAAAAACTCAAAAAAACTGCAAGGGACTTGTCCTAAAAGTTTTATAGGCAAAAAACAATCCAATACGCATCACTTTTGTAGATCCAAACAATCCCAGATCGAGCAAATCTGGAAAATCTGTCGAAAAATATGAAAAAATTCACCAAAAATTGAAAACTCGCTCAAATGGCTTTAAACCTGAGCCCAATGAATTCATCTAAATTAGGCGATGCAAGAGGAGAGAAATTTCAACCTACCATGTTTGACGTCACTGTACGGACTGCTAACGTTAGCGTACAACCTGTTGATGTCAGCAAGTCGATTGTGGGCCTTGAGTTATGTTCAGCACAAGGATCACCTACTAGCTCTGATACCTAGTAGATTGGTGTAATTAGAGTTTGTGATTAGGGTTTGTAAGGAGAGAAGAAGAAGAAGAAAGAAGTGAAGGAATCATATGAGAGTATTTTCTACTCTCATACGTGTGTCTATTTTATTCATCAAAAGATTACAATATAGTAGGGTATATTACAAGTATGCCCTTAAATACCAAAGCACTAGTATCCCCTTACGAATATCGTACCCCTATATACATCAATACAATATTACAAGTTCCCTAAAAAACCACATTGCAATTTTAGAAGCGTGATGCATTTTTGACATGGAATGAAGTGTGAGATCTTCAAAAATTTATCCACCACAACTGTTGAATCAAGCCGTCTAGGAGTCTTTGGAAGCCCCAAATAAATCCATATTAAGATCTTCTCGTAGTGCATAAGATCATGGTAATGGTGTGTAAAATCTTGTATTCTACTTCTGACCCTTGGATAGCTAACAAACTCGACATCACCTTCACAAAATTTAGTAGTCAATGGAGCAACTCTTTTCCACAGGAAATATATGGCCCTTACAACTCTTGAGCAATATAGAGAATAAAGGTGAACTTTTACAACTTACAAGTAGGCACTCCACTTCACATTCTTGGCAGTTAGCTTCTTCTGAGAACTCAAATATTTCAAGGCCTCGTGATTTAGGTAAAGGACAAATTTCTAAGAAATCAACCAATGTTGATAGAATCTATTTCTTTGTGCCATCGCATAAAACTTAAGGTCATAAGTAGAATAATTCTGGTTAGCCTTGTTGAGCTTCTCACTAAAGTTAGGTATATATCCATCTTGGCAAAGAATTCTATTGACTTGTGAGAGGCATTGCAAACTACCTCAAAAATTTTGTTGAAATCTGGTAGCTGTAACACTAGATCTTCAATAATTCGAACTTTGATTTCTACAACGGCCCTTGTTGTAGCTTGAGTCTATTGAAGTGCTCCTTTCTTCAAGTACTCTATGATTGGAGCCATCAAAGCACTGAAATTCTTAATGGATAACCAATAAAATGTGATTAAACTATGGAAGCTACAAACATATGAGATATTAGGGGGTATTAGCCAATCAAGAATGGTTGTTGTTTTCCATAAGTCTATCCCAAGGTCTACCTTGACACCTTTGGTGAGACAACAAACACCAAGAAAATCCATCAATCTATTATGAATGTGCCTTTCATGAGATTAATATACAGCTATTCTTCGCATAGAATCCACATCACTTAGCTGATGTGGATAAGATTTTCCTCCCTATTATGGTTGTATACCCGAATATCATCAAAATACATGACCATGAAATTTCCAATGAATGGGTGAAATACCTTTTCCATTATTCTCATTAAAGTACTTGGAGCAATAGGCATAAAAAACCATTCTTACAAACCATCCCTCGTCTTAAACGCCAATTTGATGGCTATTGTTGCAAAGGATGTACTACTCCAGGCTAGATTTTGGCCTATCTTTTTTTTTGATAAGTGATTTTGGCCTATCAATATATGATGGAGCTAGCAATTTTAGAGGTGATGGTAATTCTGTTAGAATAGGTGTCCTGACAAATCCATCATTGTTACTTTTTATTGCATATTTTTATTTAATAATTGTAATAAAGTTCTTTTATTTCATCATCACATGTATATATTTTAATTTATAGGTAATTGTTTGATCACATGAGATGATATAGGTGGTCCAGGGGTTAACATTGAGTCTGTACATTTTTGCCTTAGTTATGGATGACTTGATTAGGCGTATATAGGAGGTGTCATGGTGCCTGTTGTTTGCTGTTTGCTGATGATGTTGTCTTGATTGATGAGACTAAAGAAGAG
>JAOXJP010008425.1:0-17945 GCA_025762735.1 Platanus orientalis | reverse complement strand
TAGTATTAGATCGAAATAACATATTTTCAGGATTCATGTTAAATGGTTTGAGTGGTTTTTAAAGGCCGGTTCTCAACCAGACGCCAACCCTCCCCCTTTATCCGGGCTTGAGACTGGCAATGTCTAAAGATACAGACATTGGCGGAGTTTTTTGCTTAGTTAAATAATGAACAAAAAAGAGAACAGATCTTTAATTTTGCTTAATTAACCCATCTGGATAGCTACTTTCTAACTAGACGAGGGTTTTAAGTTCCAATGATTATTAATTTTTTTGAATTTCAAGTAACTGGAACAAAATCTACATATAACAAGATACTTATGAGATTTGTATGAAATATGAAACAATAAAGGAGGGGAGAAGAAATGGGAGAAGAATTATGAAGTAGAAAAGAAATAGAAAGATAGCAAAATAGATATGAAATAGGTAAGGAGGATGAGAAAATTCCGGATATTGTTAATTTCTAAATTTGAAAATATTTCTTAGATTTTGACGGAATTCTTGAAATTTGAAAAAATTGTGGTTCCAAGTCAGGTTGAAACCTAGCTCAAAACTGAGATATACAACTTAGAACTACATTTTTTTTTTGGGTCAGTGGATCAAACAAAATAATGGTGAATTTGGCATAGATATTCATGTTATAAAGGGTTATTCTTCTTGACCATTTGAGGGAGAGATTCTTGTGATCTCAAGAAGCCTGAAGTTTATATAATTTTTCTTGTTCAGTCATGTTATAAATAGTTGAATAATTCACCATGAAAACATTTTGGTTGCTTATTAATTTGCTTAGTTTTTTGATCCTTGTTGAGGTTTATTAACCTTTTTTCCTCTCTTTATCAATCTAGGCACAGATTCCCTTGTTAAGGAAGTACAAAAGCTGGAAATCTCGCAGCCATCGCCATCATCTCCACCTAAGGGCTGGGAAAGAAGTCCAGTAGAACGACCTGACAAAGGTGGAAAATCTGCTCTCCGACGTTCCCACCTTCTTGTCAATCACTTTTTTGTCAAGTTTAATCCTCAGTTAACCATATTCCACTACGACATCAGCATTAAATCGGATATGCCACTCAAGGATGGTAGAACTGGGCAGATATCTAAGTCTGATATGCGTATGATCAAGAACAAGTTATTTTCTGATGATCCTGTGCGGTTTCCTTCGTCCATGACTGCTTATGATGGGGAGAAAAACATTTTCAGTGCTGTAGAACTAGCCACTGGGGATTTCAAGGTTGAGGTTTCTAGAGGGGATGACTGCAGGACTCGTACATACATAATTACCATAAAGCTAGCAGCAGAGCGAGTGCTTTGCAATTTGGATGCCTATTTGAAGGGAACCCTTCTATCAATCCCCCGTGAGATACTACAAGGGATGGATTTGGTCATGAAAGAGTACCCAACTAGGCATCGGATCCCAATAGGTCGGAGTTTTTACTCCAAAGAATTTAAAAGGGAAGATGATCTTGGCCGGGGTATCATAGCTTCTAAAGGATTTCAGCATAGCCTGAAGCCCACTTCCCAAGGTCTAGCCCTATGTGTGGACTACTCAGTTCTGGCATTTCGGAAGCAAGTCTCAGTGCTAGAGTTTCTCCGAGAGCACATACCCCAATTTCGTGTTTCTCATTTGGATAATTGGATGAGGAAAGAAGTTGAAAAGGCTTTGAAAGGGTTGAGAGTGACAGTGACTCACAGGCCAACCAAGCAAAAGTACATAATAAAGGGGTTGACGAATTCTGTTACGAATTCTTTGAGCTTCCCAGTGGAGGATACAGATGGTAATTATCCGCTTAGGAGGGTTGGAGTTGTAGGTTATTTCAGGGACAAATATAAGAAGGAGATCATGTACAAGAATCTTCCTTGCCTGGATTTGAGCAAGAATGAGAAGATGAATTATGTACCCATGGAGTTCTGTGTGTTGGTTGAGGGGCAGAGGTACCCAAAGGAGGAGTTGGACAAGGATAGGGATGCAGCTCGGAAATTCAAAGATAGGGCTTTGGCTAAGCCATGGAAAAGAATGGAAGTGATATGTGACATGGTTCAAGCAATGGATGGACCTTGTGGGTATGTAAAACTAACTAGGTCTCAAATGTTCTCCATTTTGATATTGATCATTGAGGATTTTCAATTGTTTGGCTTTCTCTGTCCCATTTGCAACCAAGTGGTCATGAGCAATTGACAAGGATGGGATGCACTGTACTGGTTAGCTGGTGAATGCTCCCATCCATGGTCATCATCTTTTCATGATTGGGTGGAAGCACTTGGATCATTAGTAATAGAACAATTTTATTGCGGGAAACACTTGCAGCATGATTGGTCATCCCCTTAAAACAACATAGAGTAATGCAGGGTGGATGGAACTCACAATTATACGGTTCAATTTGGAATATCTCTTATGCCAAAAGCTAATCGGCTGGGATGGCTGTATATTTGTTTGATCTTTCATTTTTTTTTCCTCTTGAAAAGTTCCATATGTAATCACTGCTCAAAAGGATGTGATACATATGATCTGAAAAATAAAGAATGGGATTGGAAGGATGGTTGTGATATTATAGACTGATTAGCTTTTGGCATATCTCTTTCTAATTGGAACCATCAAACTAATCATTTCTTTTGGTATTGTACTCGGCTAAATGGTATAATGATAGATGACTGTTAGGATTCACCAGTACGTGTGTGCCCAGGAAAGATCTCCTAAAATGATGTTTTATGAAATTTCGGCTAAATAAGTCCTACAGTCTTAAACATGGATTGTATAGACACCTGTAAACTGTATACCCAGTACTTTCATTTCACTATCTATGCAGTTTTTTGCATTTACCCTAAAATTCTCATGTCATCGTCAGAACTTTAGTATGAACTTGTTAGAAAATTGATATACAGAGGACCCAACATTAATCTTCTGTCCTTAAAACTGATCTGATTAGAAGATAATAAACCATTCAAGATGTGTACTTATTTAACTAAAAAAATGTTTACTAGATGTTCATAATAGGTACCCCTTAAAAGTTGAGGCTATAGATAGGGAAGAAAATCATCAGTTGAAAATTGGTCATGGAGTTAAGGGAAATCTTTGGCATGAGTTTTGCTTTATGGCTTATTAGAGAAGTCTGCTGATTGATGAAATCATAATTGATGCATCATTGAGCCAATGTATGGTGTAACCAGTTCAAGAAGTCCTTGTGTTAGTCATCAGGAAGGATGGATTTTTGGCATTGGAGATCTTTCTTTCATTCCATCTTCTTCTTCTTTGTTTGTGTGTGTGTGTGTGTTGGGGCAGGGGGCGGGCATGAAAGTGGTAAATGAAGATGGGTTTGAACCCAGATCAATGATATATATGAGAGAGAGAGAGAGAGCAAAGGTCAGTGTAGTGAGGGGTAGACTCTGATAGTGAGGAATCCTCTCTTCATTTTATAGTGTTTTATTATTATTATTATTTGTTGAGGACATCATGCCATATGGCAGTCTTAGGACTTACCAGCGTAGGAGGAGAAGACTCCTCACCATTTGGCTCGAGTAGGTCCTTGTATGGGTCCCACATAGGCCACGGCTGGAACACTTTAGGTGCTGAGTTTAGTGTGGTCATGTGGACCATTTTATGGAGGCAGCATTTAGTTTATGTTTAAATTTATCTCGACATTATCTTTGTTTACCTTTATAGAGTTGGAGTCCTTAGTTGCAAATAAAGTTGGATTAAGAGTTGTGTGTAATTAGGGAGTGGTAGTTGGTTTTTATATTAGGACTTCTATGTGGCTGTCGTGGGCTATATAAGCCTATAAACCCCCTATTGTTTTCTTTAATGCAACATTTAATAAAGATTTTCTGTTTTAGCACCCATCAGCCAAAGCTTTCTCCACAGTGAAGTTGTCTTCTTCCTTGGTGTGCAACTAAAAACCAGGAGTGGTTTCCCTAAGGTGGATTCCTATGGTTTGTCTAACTTGGTGGAATCCAAGATCCTTTGATTTTGAAAAGGTGATTCTCTGAAATTTCAAGTTCTTTCTTTTTTCTTCTTCTTTCTTTTGTTATTTTATGTCCTTGTTAGTGTTTCTGCACTTAGACAAGGTGAATCTTGGGTCTTGGATGTACCATTGTTCCAAATTTCAATGAATTTGGAATTGATTTGGTTCATGAAGTTATATAGGAAAGGTTTCTGTTTTGGGTTTAGTTAAAGAAACTAGAAAAACAGTGGGCAATCAAGATAGGATCTTGATGTAAGTACTAAGGTTTCTAATGGTGGATTGTAAGAAATCAACAATAGAAATATTCTAGGAGAAGAAGGAAAGAGAGAGAGAGAAAAGAAGGATATAGAAGAAAGAGAAGATAAGAGAGTAAGAGGGAGAGAGAAACTTAGTCGTGGAGAGGAGGAGGAGAGAGAGGATAGAAGAATCAACAATTTCAACCCCAAAGAGGAGGAGGAGATACTAGGGTCGCAACCCAACACACACACACGTGCAAACTCCAATTTTAATTAATAATTCTAAAACTGATTTTATTCATGTCATTGGATGCTTTTAAATAAGCTTTACAAAAGATTTCGAATAAATAAAATCCTAATCCAATAAGATTCCCTAGCTTCTAGGACTCTTTCTTTGACCAACTTTCCTTAACTAAATCAACAACTAAAACAAGAGTCTCACTAGATTAAAACTGCCTAAAATGTAAGATTCCAATCTTTAAATGACTCCTAAAATATTCAAATTATTGTGCTGTCGACCAAAGGTGTTGGGCCCCACATGGATTCTAAAAAATGTCTTCTAATTTGACTCAACTGTTGGCTTTACGACCAGCACATGTGGGCCCTACTTCTTGACTTTTAAAATTCCAAAAAAAGGCTAAAACAAGCTGGTCATGTACCACTAAAAATCCCTTTAATTTATTACACTTTTTCCTTATTACATCAAGCTCCCTAAAGACAATAATTTTAAAAATCCCCTGGCCAATAAAAGACCTTATTACAAATAAAACCTAACCTAAAAAACACTCTAACGACTTGGACAAATCGCAAGACCTATTTATGGTCTTCCAACTTCTTTTTCTTGACATGGTATGATCCTGCATCATCATCCACTCATCAAAGTCACTCCTCAAGTCCCTTGGAATTACCCAATTCTGATTATCAATGGTTAAGATCTTCCTTAGAATAGCCTTCCATGCAAAAAATTGCACTTTGGAGGTTCCGGATGGAACCAAATGCTCTTCGAAGGAATAATAATTTGATTCACTTTTAGTAACATCTTGGCACAAAATTCACCTAAAAAAATTCCACTTACCTCCAGCAATCAGATTCTTCTATCTACCTCTCCTTCTCCCCCTATTTGGGAGCTTTCTAATAATGACCGAAGGAATCTCGAAGTCGTTCAAAGCTCACAGAAGATGGGAGACCAGGAAAACTCATTTCTATTTCTAGAAAGGTACTCACCTACCTTTGCCTGATTGGACACTGCTAAACTACAAAAATGATACAAAGAAAAATGTCTTTGTGCACAACAGAAAAAACTCTCCCCTGAATTTTCGCAAGATTCCTTTTTGAAGGTATTATCCCTCACCACCGATCCTCCCAAAATCTAGTTCTACTTTCATCTCCCACCCTGTAGCGAATACCCATCCTTAACTCATCCATGATAATTCCCTTCCAAAGCCCTGTACCATGCGGGATACCTACCTCTATCCCTTGGCTGCTATTACTCTTTTCCAAAGGTTTCCATCCTCCACCCCATATCTCTACAAGCAAGGCCTTACTTACTGTCCCAATACTCCTTAGACCCATTCCCTCTAAACATTTTCAGCTTTCACACTACACTCCAATCCACCAGATGAGCATTGGGAGTTCCTTCCCATCCTTTCTATAGAAAATCTCTTTGAAGCTTTGAGGAGAGTTATCTTACCTCTATTGGAGGGACAAGCACTCTTCCACCCTGCCAATCTTCTATGTGTTCTTTCCAATGCTTTTTTTTTATGCCTCTTTCCTTTTATATCTCAAGGATAACCTCTAAAACTTGGTTGGGAAATCCCCTGATGCAGTATGTAGGTGCATTCGTGAACATTCAGAGATATAGGCGATTATGAGAAGCAATAAGAAGAAATGAACTGGATTCCTATTCTCAAAATCAAACACACTTGAATTTCAAGTAAGGATTCAAGTAATAAAACACTCACTAACAAGATTAAGACAAATAAAATAATGAAATAAATCTTATTATTATGCAAATTAAAATTGACAACCCCAAGGCAAACTTAGAGAATAACAGCAAACAATTCAATGTTATAAATATCAATTAAGTCAAGGGCTAAAACAGAAAATATAAGGACAGCTAAAGCTATCGGATATAGGTTAATTGTAAGGTAAATGGGCTTGTTGAAGGTCTCAAACAGGTTCTGGTTGGTCAGGACAGCAAGCTAAAGACTAGGGCTATGGCTTGGCTTAGGAAGTATTTAGGTTTATCAGGTGTAGGCATGAATACATAGCAGAAGAAAGTTTTAAGGCCTGCAGATGGTTGGGCAGTTGAGTGTAGGGGTTCAAACAGAGGCTGTATAAGGCTATCAGATGGGTAATCTAGAGGGTTTAACGAGTCTTGGATTGGAATTGATAAGGGTCAACGCCTGACAAGGGATTCAAAGGGAGTTGAGTCAGGTTTAGGGGTCTAAAATTTCTGGGACTAGCAACAGTGTATAACAGTACCACAATAGGTCTAATCCAAAGGGATTGGGATGGAAGTGGTTATGTGCTCAGAACACAAACTGGAATTTGCAGGGATCTATTCAAGAATCAACCACGGTAATGGTTCTTGATTGCTAAAGAAAGCTGGAAATTGCAGGGACAGCAAGAGGATTGAAGGGGAAGAAGAGAGCAAGAGAAGAAGAGGGGAAGATAAAAGAAATACCTGCTGTGGAGAAAACCCTACCCCACTCATGGAAAGACCCTATCCAAGTCAAGCTTCCAGGCAAAAAAAACTTGAAGAGAACTTGCAACTACTCGTTGAAAGCAAACAGGCAATAATCTATTAATTTCAAAAGTCCCCAAAATAATGTATCTCTCTGGGTTTATGTAAACCACGATCAAACCTAATCCAAATCCAATATAATTTGTAAAATTTAAAACAACTTCTTATGAAACTCTAATTCTACCTAAAGACCTCAACTCCTAATTACATTCCAAGACATAAAAAAATAAAAAAAACTCAACGGCTCTACTCGATCCATAAGGCTGGCCTGATCTCCTCCTCCTATGATAAATCCACCAAGCTCCATCGTGTGGGATGATGTCCTCATCATCCCCTACCCAACACCCTAACTGACCAGCCAAGGTACCATATTAACAACTTCCCCAACTGCATACATAGTGCTTTTAGCAAAGTTAATCCCGAGACTGACTTGAAGCACCTTAACACCCATGTAATCATTCGGATTAGTCATGGGAGTCTTTGCAGAAGATCAGTATGTCATCCACAAATTGCTGAGATATTGGCAGACCTCCATCCTCAGCCTCAAACTTGATTCGGTCATCGCTGCTGAAGCCCATATGGGGCCCACACGTGTGCAACTTGTGGAGGAGAGATTAGCACATCTTAGAGTTTTATTTTGAGTTGTATTAGGAGTTAATTTCAGTTCTTTATTTATTGTTTTAGGATATTTTGGTCAAGTCGGGTAAATAGCTTAGGGCGTCAGCTAGAAAAGAAACTGTTTTATATTCATTGATTGATTTTAATAAAAAGAGGTTTCTTTTCCTTGAAGGTCACAGCTGGTGTATGTTCTTGAAAAATCAGAGTGGTTTTCCCTTAGAGAGAGTCCTTGGGTTTGTTTTACCTTGGTGAGGGGCCAAGAATCCCCTGTTCTTGTAGTGAGAGGCTACAGGAAGGGAACAGGTATCTCTTCTTCTGTCTTCTTTTCTTTGGTTCTTGAATTGTTCTTGGTGGTTTGAGACTTAGGATTACAATTCTTGAAGATCTCGAATCCTGTTCTGTTTCCTCCAGTTTCTTGAATTTTACAATTTCTTTGCTGCTGATTTGAATTACCAGAGGTTTCAGGAGGAAATCTTACATAACCAAGAGTTTATTCCTGGGAAGTGCTGTTTATACCTGAACTTGACCCTGACCTGTCAAGAAAACCAATCTGCAAGGTTTCAGAGCTCATTCTATACCTGCAGCTACACCAAGCAGACCTCCCGATGTGTTTCAGATTACCTAAATCTGACACCCAACTTATCCTAACCTGTGGCTAGATCCTGCAGAACCATCTGCAGAGATTGAGTCCTGCAGCCAGACCTGGACTTATTAAACCTCTCCTACAGACTTTCTTCATAAAACCCAAACCCATCAGGTACCCCTGTCTCTCTGTTCTTTGCTGCAGAATTCTTTTCCTTCAAACCCTACCTGTTGTACCAATACCCGGACCAGAAACTCTTATCATCTTCATAACTTTTAACCTGCAGACCTTATTTTTTTTTATAAAGCTCTATCCGTTTTAGCCCCAGAAAACCTATATAACCCTGCTGCAGAACTTCTGTTAAAAATTCTTATACCTGCAAAGCCTTTTTAACAACTTACCGTTGCTTCCAAGACTCTGTCCCTGTAAACCTACCCTGCGGTTGACCATAACTTAATACCAGAACCCTTTCCTTTATTAAATAATGCCTGAACCTACTGTATCGGCCCCAAGTAGTCCTTCTTCCTATGGTAAATCCTTGTCAACCTTGTTAGATCAGTTCCTACTTAACTCCATAAGTCTGTGGGCTTGTGTTATTAGTCTTCACTTTCTGTTTTAGTTTTCTGAAGTTAAATCAGGGGGTTCTTGACCTTTGGTACTGTTATATACCCTTTTTGAGATCTGCTGTTCTAATTTATGTACTTGATTTTCCGGTGCTGCTGTGAATGCTTACCTGACACCTGAGTCTTTTAAAGGCCTTTATTTTGGATTGTTGTGTTGGTTCTTAATTGTTGAACAAGGCAAACATCTGTCCTAGTCTTTGTTGGCCCATAACCCACAGGTAGCAGTCATTCCTAGGCTGTCCTGCATCAGAACCCCTCTATTAGGTCCCTCTTTGAAGCTTTGTTTAACAGCCCCCCTAGAGCTTCTGCCACTAAAAGGAATGATGCAGACATCATGTTTGAAGTGGACCCCACATGACATGTGGGTAGGACCCACACATGTGGCATCCAAAGTGGAGATTGTGAGGAACATTTTGGAGTTGGTTCAATTTGAGTTTTGTTAGGATTAAATGTTAGAAATCTTATCTTTCTTTTGAGTTTATTTTATAGTCCTTTTGTAATTAGGAGTCTTAAGTCAAAGTTGTAATCCTGTCACTTTTCTTTAGGCCCTATTTTGTGATGTAGGATAGGTCTAGAAAAACCAAAAATAGATAGAAGAAAGAGATCCAAAATTCAAATTCTGGGTTGTGGTGTGAAATGACCAAAATACCCCTGGCCATGCGTAGGAAAATTCTGCGTTCAGACGGGGTGAATCTTAGGTCTAAGATGCACCATTGTTCCAAATTTCAACGAATTTAGAGTTGATTTGGTCTATGAAATTATATAAAAAAATTTACTATTTTGGGTTTAGTTAAAGAAACCAAAAAACCAGAAAAAGGTAAAGAAGATGAAGAAGTAAGTAAGGAAGAAAGAGAGTAAGACTTACTGGTGGAGTGCAATAGAAGAGAGGAATTGAAGGGGAATCCACAACTCAACCCCTAGGAGAAGTGACTAGGGTCGCAATCTTCATAAACACCACACGTGTTTCACTTTTTTTGTAAAACATCTTTTACTGATTTAGTCAAATGTGGGTGCCTTTTTAAATAGGTTTACAATGAAATAAAATAAAAATGAAATCCATACAATCTAGGACATAATTTATGAACTTTCGATAAAAAAAGAGAGAATCCTATTAAATTAAAATACTTAATTAAATGGGCTTTACTTGTTGACTAGCAAGATATTTTGGGCCCTTCAAGGATCTCTAAAATCTTGGAAATCTTGTAAATATTGCACAACTCACATGTGGGTCCCAATGATTTTGAAAATCAGTAATATTTTCTCCATGAAGATGCTCACACTATTTGGAATTTGTGGGTTCCATTTTAAGTTGTTTTAATAGCCTAATAAAAGTGCATAAAAGCCCAAGTAGTGGCCCATTTCCTACACTTAATATATATATTTTTTCCATTTACATCAAGATTCCTAAAACTATGGAAATTATAAAATGACTCCTGGCCATAAGAGGGCTTTATTACAAATTAACAGTAATCCTAATCTACTTAGTCCAAATCATGTGGACTACCCATGGTTATTCAATTTTAATTTCTTGGCAGCATATGTTCTCCTGCATTATTTTGGAAGGTAAAAACTTATCTATTAGGGCTGATTTTGGTGTCATTTGTAAAGTTATTTAGTTATCGTTCCAATGAGACCAACATCTTGAGTATTCGATGGGATATGGAGAAGCTATGACCAAAATACTATGGAAAAGATTAGGTACGAATGAAATTTGTACTGATGCATCATAATGGTGCCAGATTGCGTTTATTGAAAGGTTTAAATTGGTGATGAAAGGTTTAATTGTCCAGCCTCAAAGTACGTTTATTGAAGGGTGTCAAATCCTGGACAGTATTTTGATTGCTAATGAGTGTATTGAAGACCAAAGGCTTTCTGGAAGAAATGACTTGATTTGCAAGTTGGATCTTGAAAAGGCCTATGATCATGCGAATTGGGAGTTTCTGGACTATATTTTGGGTAGAATAAGTTTTGGGGCAAAATGGAGAAGTTGAATGTTTTATTGTATCAGAACGACAAAATTCTCGGTGTTGGTGAATGGGTTCCTGACGGGGTTTTTTCGGTGCTCGAGGAGTTTGTGTCAGGGAGACCCTCTTTCTCCCCTCCTTTTTATAATGGTTTCAAAAGTCTTAAGGTAGATGATTACTAGGACAAAGGAGGGGTATATTCCAGGGTTTTTGATTGGAAGGGGGAGGGGTTGTAGGATCTTGCATTTGCAATATGCGGATGTTACTATGATCTTTTGTGATGCGGATGCGATTCAATTTTGCTGTTTTGAGGCAGTGTCGGGCTTAAAAATCAACTTGGCGAAAAGCGAGATGTTTCAAATTGGTGAGGTTCCAAACATTAGGCAGTTAGCTTGGATTTTAGGATGTAAAATTGGATCCTTACCTTCATCTTACCTGGGTTTGCTGTTGGGTGCTAATTTTAAATCTAAGATGGTGTGGGGTTCGGTGTTGGATCGTATTTCGTCAAGGTTGGATTCTTGGAAGACAGTTGTCCATGGGGTGATTAACCCTTTTGAAATCCACCCTTGCGGCCATCCCAAATTATTATCTATCTTTGTTTACTATTCCTGAGGTGGTGGCAAGACCTGAAATCCAAATTTCGTAAATTCTTGTGGAACGACTCAGGGAAACATCACCGTTATCATCTTGTGGATTGTAAATGATTTGCAGACCTTTGGATTGTGGCAGTCTGGGCTTAAGATTTATTAGGGATCATAATTGGGTGATGTTGGCTAAGTGGCAATGGAGATATGGTATGAAAAAGGAGTCTTTGGCGGAGGGTGTTGGTTGCCAGATTTGGGGAGAGTTCACCAGGGGATATGAAGGAGGTTCGGGTCCGGCACGGTTGTGGTCTTTGGAAGTCCATTTTGAAAGTTAAGGCGATGTTCTGGAGATTTATCTGGTTTAGGTTGGGGTCTAGGAGGGAGATAAAGTTTTGGGATGATTGTTGGATTGACAATACGGGAAGTGTTTGGGAATCTTCATTCGTTAGCTATGGATCCCAAGAGTTGGGTTTTTGATGTTTTTGATGAGGAAAACAATATTTGGAGGCTGCAATTGCGCCGACATTTGAACGATTGGGAGATTGCGGATTTTGGTCATCTGGTGGCTTTGATTGAAGGGTCCAAGCCTAATCTGTTAAGGAGGGATAGTTGGGAATGAATTATTTCAACAAAAGGTATTTTCGCCTAAGTCCTTGTATTTAGAATTGAGAGGGTTTAGAGCTGGTTTGTTTCCCGTCAAAGGCATTTGGATCCTGAGTATCCCGTCAAAAGTTTCCTTCTTCATGTGGAATGCTTTTCTTGATAAGATCCTCACCATTGATCATCTTCAAAATAGGGGTTGGTATATGGCAAATCATTGTGTCATGTGCCTAAGGGAGGAGGAGTTAGTTGATCATCTATTTATTCACTGTGCCTTGAGACATGCAGTTTGGAGTTTATTTCTTTCCGATCTTTATATTGTTTGGTCGTTCCCTTCTCATTTTTGGGAGCTAATCCCTGGTTGGTGGATCTGTGATTTGGATGGTTTACCCTAGATCATTTGGCCGTACCTTCTGGGAGTAATTTGCTAGGGTTTGTGGAAGGAAAAAAATTTTAGGATCTTTGATGGAAAGTCGAGAAGCTACAAGGAGTTGATTCTTCATATCCATAATTCTATTGGATTAGATTTCAACTGGGAGTGACTTCGTTGGAGAAGATTGAGATTCCATGTGGAGCGAGTAGTTGCCTTGTTATGTCTTTGGGGGTTTTTCTTTTTCCTTTTGTTTTGGCTCATTTTTGCTAGTCGTGTTCTTCACCTCCTTGGTGAGGTCCCTCTTCTTTTCCTCCGTTTTGTTCTCTTTTAATAAAGCTTATCCGTTTATCTCTGTCTCAAAAAAAAAAAAAAAAAAAAAACAAAAGGGTGCCAGGGGGCAGACATATTAGCACTGAAAAGTGATAAACGTCCCCCAAAAAGTGTAAGTCACTTTTCGGCATTGATGTGTCAGCCCATTGGTGCTATTTGAACGCATCAGTACGAATTTCATTCGTACGCAATCCCAACCCAAATACTAAGGGGATATCAACAAGTGACAAAAATAGGATTTAGGAGTCTTTTGTCAAGTCCTAGTTAGTTTAGGATTGGTGTTTAGTTGTGGGTTATGAAAACTCTTGCTTTATGTTATTTTATTACATGATTTGTGATGAATAAAAAAAATTGATTTTGCTATAGTTGTCGGTTGTGCTCTTCTTAAGTTTTTTGTGCCAAAACTTGAACCTAAGTAGTGTTTTCCTAGGCTAACATGGGGTAGGGTTTTCTCCACGCAAGGTACACTTCTTTCTTTTTCTTTTTTCTTGTTTTAGTTTGCTGTTTTCTGCAAATCAGCCATTAAAGATATTTAAAGATCATATGTTTATTGAGTTCTTGATCCCCGAAAACCCTTAGCTTTTTGATTTTTCCATCAAGAACCAATCTTGATTGATTTCTTGAACCCATACCTTCTGATTTTCTTTTAGGGTTTTCTCTCATGTGTTCCCTTTCAAATCCCATAAGTTTCTTTAAATTTCTCTTTGAATTGATGTAGTTCTTGGCTAATCTTTCTTTATATTTTCTGGTTCTTGAATCAAGTATATAGTAGATTATTAATATTTTTTGTTTTAATAATTCTCTATACCTTTACATATTAGAATTAGCTGAAATTTGGTACACATACTCCTCGTATATGTTAGAATCACCTTGTAAAATTTCAAAATTTTCTGACGCATGATTAGGGGTATTTTGGTAATTTTGTGGATCTTCCCCAAAAATTATAGAATTACCTTCTGACCCTTTTCCTTAGTTTTTCTTAGTTCAATTCTTCTTAACTTTCTTATCAAAATTTTCTTCTTATCACTATTACTCTTTTTTAACTTCCAAATGTTTTGGAAACAACCCTAATTTCATTTTGAAATCTTTAGGGCCTATTATAGAAACCTAATAGTTCCCAAATCATTGTGAAATTCATTGTGAGCCTATATCAAGGAAGAGAGAAAAAAAGAAAGAGGAAAAAACGAAAGAGGTAAGAGTCTCCTTGCCTTAGACCCCTTGAACTATTAAAATATCTGTCTTGAGAACCATTCACCAGTATGGAGGCTGAGCTGAAGCATTTATTTATGCAACTCCTCCATTTAGCCCAAAAAATAAAGTTACCTAACATATGCTCTAGGAAATCACAGCTAACATGGTCATAGGCCTCCTTTAAATCAAGTTGGCACACAATCCTTTGCATCCCAGATCTTACTCTTGAGTCAATTAACTCATTAGCACACTTAACCCCGTCTATGATCGATCTCCCTTTCAATGCCCCTTGCCTGAAGAGTTTTACCCTTGAAGCTAACAATTTGGCTACAATTTTATAGGTGCCACCCACTAAACTCACTGGTTTAAATTCTTTCGAACAATTTTTAGAATTAATGCTATAAAAGTAGCATTGTTTCCATGCTCCAGAAACCACTTCTATGTAAGTCTTAGATTACCTTAATCAAATCATCTCTTATAGCATTCTAATTAGACATACAAAAATCTAAGGAGAATCCATCTAGACCTGGGTGCTTGTCTCCTTCTACCTCACAAATAATTTTTTTGACCTCGTCCATCAAACTCTAATACATGGTATCCATCCAACTTTGGCCATCTATTCCAGTTCTCCTTATAAAGATTACTCAAAATGCCTATAGCTTTATTTTTTAATTCTTTCCTACTCCACCTCTGCCCCTAATCCAAGTTTGAAAATGGAGTTAATGTTACTTCTATAGTCTGCTATCCTACATTATCTATTGAATTTCTAATGTGGTGGCATTATCATGGCTTGAGAAATTCCAACCTTTGTGGAAGCCAAGACCAAGGACTGCAAGGAAACCCAAGTGATCTACATGCTGTCCACAAGATTTGTTTTTAATTTTATAGTTTTTTTTAATGTTTTGGGAGGGTTTTCTTGGTGAATTTAATGTAACAAGGCTATATGAGTCATGTGAGGGGGTTAAGATTAAATAAGAGAAGTTGAAGAGTGTTTTAGGATTTTTTTCAGAATTTTCTTGGGTTTTTTTTGGGTTGACCGTAGAGGGAGGAGTCTTTTGGTCCAATTTGGTTCAAATTCATTTTATTTTTATTTTTATATATTATAAATAGGTCTTAAGACCTCTTGTACGACCAGTTTTGCTAAATAAAGATTTAAGAATTGCTTAGAAGCCGTACGACTGGTATCTCCAATCCTTCACAGTTAATTTGAGTAATTTTCTACCTATTTTCTTCTCCTCTTCTATTCTTTTACATATTCTTACACCATCTTTTATTTTATTTTATTTTCTACAAAGAAAAATTTTCTTTTCTACTTCCTATTTTACATACATATTGTAGATTTTAAATTTTCACAATATTTTCATTCAAGAATCATAAATTTCTATTTTCTCTTGTTCTTGAAATTTGAAAATTTTACACCAACCTTGTCCTTAATATTTTTCGATATTTTCTTTCTTCTTTTTAATTCTTCTTATTGGATACTTTTCTCTCTTGAATTAGTTACGACATAGTCAATTCCCTTCTCATATTATTTTAGGGTCTTTCCAAAGGGATTCATAAATTAGTTAGGGCCTTTTAATGGCTTTCTAATTAATTTAAGGCTTCCCTAAACCTTAACATAAGCACTTAACCTAAAGCTTTGAAATCATCCTTAACCTTGTAGGAATCCATTTCTTGGATATCCTACATCATATTTGGTATCAGAGCTTAAGGTTTCCAATTAATTCCATTCTAGTTGTGATCCTTTCTACTCAAAAGCCTAGCTGATTTTTTCCTCATCTCTTAAATTGTGCACACTGTTATCACTAGTATTTAGGGTTTCTTCAAAATTGCCTAAAATTAATTTAGGGCCTTTCAAAAGGGCTTTTAAATTAACTTAGGGCTTGCCCTAAATTCTTTCAAGCAACCCCAATCCGTTCTCCATTCATGTAGGGTCCTTTCCAAAGGGCCTAGATCTTTGTAGGGGTTAACTTTCCATTTATCTTGGGTCACCCTAAATCCTTTTGAGGTATTCCTGAAAGGGTTTGCATCACCCCAATCTATTTGAGCAAGCCCTAAAAAAAACCTTTGTGACTACTTTAGGGACTTTTACAAAAGCCCTAAAATTTTCTTGAAAGCCTAAACACCATGAGAGGGATTAGTAACAATTGTTTGTCTGATGAGGTACAAAAGCAGGCTCGTAAATTGGAGTTCACCAAGACAGAATTGACTTCCCGTATGGATAAGGCTTGAGGTTTTGGTTCAACAGCTAGTGGGTACAGTTGAAAGCCTCTACTCAGACATTCAAGGTTTAAAGAAAGGTAAAGAACCTGTTCAAGATGTGGAATCGTTATTGCTAAAGTCTTCCTCTAATCATCACGTGGAGACCTTAGTTTGTGAGACACCTCTTATCAGGCAACTTGGGGAGACTAGTCGTAGATCTATGATGCAGACACATCTAGCACCTCAAGAGTTAGACAGGTTTTCCAGATTGGATGCCCCAAATTTATGTGGTAATCAGGACCCAGATGCATATTTGGATTGGGTGCATAGCATAGAGACGTATTTTAGGTGGTATAAGATTTCAGAGAGTCGTAGGCTTTAATTTATTGAAGCAAAATTAAAAGGTACAACTCTTATGTAGTGACAACGGTACAAGGAAAGTTATGCCAAAACCAACTTGGGAATTTTGTCTACATGGGAAGAATTAAAGGCGGTGATGAACAAGCAGTTCAAACCTTAGGATTTCAGGCAGAGAGCCCACATCCGGTTAACTCAATTGAAACAAAGAACATCATCGATTGGCGATTACACCAACATGTTCCAGCACCTTACTACGCGAGCGGGTATTAACTGGAATGATGAGATTTTCGTCTCATTTAGACAAGGATTACAGCCATGCATTTCCCGGGGGCTTAACTACCACTATTATACCAACGTCGATGACGCAATTCAAGTTGCTTTCCAGATAGATGAGGATCTACAGTTGTATCAGATGAAAAAGCCTATTGTGCAGGCCAGGACTTCATCACCTAGATCGTCCTGCCAAATATCACCACCTAGACCCAGAGGCTGGGTTTTATATCGAAATTCAAGGGTGACTAGTGCTTTACCTGCAAGGGCTATGGGCATCACAAATCTCAATGTTCTAGTAAGTTCATGGGCTTTACTGAGAAGAAGCCAACGGATGATGATGAGCTAGAAAAGGAAATTTATGAACTTACTAAATAGATGATTGCGTAAGCTGAAGTGGTAGAAGCAAAGGAGGTGAGACAAAGGGCAGTCAAGGGTGTTGCAGGATTGGTTCGTCCCTTGTTGACTTTGTAGATGGAGGGGCCAATAAAATTCAAGCCAAGGAAGAAGTGTACCACTTACCTATGGCGGCCTACTCTACATAATAGACTCGGGATTCTTGGACCTCCACCCCAACTCAACAGGGTTGAGTTTTCCAAGAGGGGGAGAGTTGATGTGGTGGCATTATCATGACTTGAGAAATTCTAACCTTTGTGGAAGTCAAAACCAAAGTTTTCAAGGAAACTCAAGTGATCTATATGCTGTCCATAAGATTTGCCTTTAATTTTACTTTTTTTTTAATGTTTTGGGAGGGTTTTTTTGGTGAATTTAATGTAATAAGGCCATATAAGCCATGAGAGGGGGTTAAGATTAAATTAGTGAAGTTTAAGAGTATTTTATGATTTTTTTCAGAATGTTTTTGGGTTGATCATACAGGGAGGGGTCTTTTGGTTCAATTTCGTTTTTTATATTATAAATAGGTCTTAAGACCTCTTGTATGACCGGTTTTACTAAAGATTTGAGAATTTCTTAGAAGCCGTATAGCTGGTATCTCCTCCAACCCCTCACGATTAATGTGAATACTTCTCTACTTGTTCTCTTCACCTATTCTCTTCTCCAACTTCTTACATCTTGTTACACCATCTTTTCTTTTCTTATTTTATTTTCTGTAAATAAAATTCTTCTTTTATCTTATAATCTTCTTTTCTACTTCTTATTTTACATACTTATTGTATTTTTTAATTTTCCGTAATATTTTCATTCAAGAATCATAAATCTCTATTTTCTCTTGTTCTTGAAATCTAAAAATTTTACAACAACCTTATCCTTGATATTTCTCCATCTTTACATTAATCTCTTCTTATTTCTTTGTTC
>JAOXJP010008424.1:0-32369 GCA_025762735.1 Platanus orientalis | reverse complement strand
ATGACGGAGCCCCGTGGTCTATGATAAATTCACAGAAAAGCAATTTACTTAATTAAAAGAATTTCCGCTGCATATTGTTTAAAAGAAAATTAAGTAAATTAAATTGGGGCTGAATAGATTATTTAAAAAGAATAATTTATTTAAAAGAAATTTTAAATATTTTATAAAGATCTTATTCACCCCCCCTCTAGGATCCATTTCGGGAATTTCAGTATATGGGTCCCTGTTTGGTCCTTAAAAAGCAGCACTTCACCAGACATGAACGTGATATAATGCCCTATCAAATATCAGTAGATTAGTGGCTTCTATCATTCCATCCAATATGAGCTAACCCTAGTGTTGGGTGTTCATTAAAAATATATGATGGGGCGGGACTTCTCGTGGCAATATTTTCTCAAAAAATCATTTTTAAGCTGACTGGTTGCCATGAAAAGATGGTTTTTTTTCATGTTTTTCTCATGATTCTTTTCTTTCCTTTTCCTGTGGGATTTTCTTTTCTATTCATTTCATTTCTTTTCTATACAATTCAAGGCAACCAGACTGGGCCTAAATATATCTTTTTGGTCTAGGATGCGTACTCTATGGGAACATTCCCTTAGCAATCCGATCAAACCCTCAGAATTGGACTATGCGAAAGTAAATGCATTCTAATCTAGGCAAAATATATTTTGTTTGTTCCTACACAAAAACGAATTTTCGATGCAATCTAGTGCATTGATATCTCAATGTACCTAGTGCCTTGAAGCCAGAGAACTGTTTTCTGCCAGGTGGAGGGCAGACATGGCAAATCGAGACCGTCCATCTAAAAAAGGGACCTTTTAGATTACCGAAGATATATTCACCCCATATCTCTCCATGAATTGCATTTTCCTCTACGAAGAATGGATCTTGATTTTCCCCCCTTTTTTTCTTTCTTTAATAAACTACATGGAAAGAGGGTTGTTGGGCTATAACTTACCACATTGAAAGAGGCTGACATGGCAAAACAAATTAGCTCATTTCAAGCTGCCACCTCAATTGCTGTGTACAAAATAATATGTTGATGAATAGGATTCCAAGCCTTTTTTTTTTGTCCTAACAGCTTTCTTGGCCGTAGTTAATTTTCCCAATTGAAGTGGGAGGGATGAAATTTGCTTTTGAATTGTTGTTATGACTTTTCTTTGCAGGAAAAAGAATTGTTGAGAGTAAAATGTATGGGCAATTTAAGGATAAATTATCATGAAAATCATGTTATTGTTGGATCGGCTTTCAGAATGCCAATATGCTTCAAGAAATATATCAAAATTATCCAGTTCTCGGCTTCTTGGCTCTTTTCTGAACTGTTAAACATATTCTTATAAATCCTTCAGTCCATTTCTAGAGCTGTGCTGTTTTCCAAGAAAATCTAAAATTTTCAAATAATAATTTTTTCTGAATAGCATCTGTTTGCTATTTGAAAAATTGCTTCATTTTCTGATTTTTTCTGCCCAAGCTATATTGTTTCTCTCATCTATTTTCTGAGATTTTCCAATTGAATTGGTAAAGGAATTCTACTTTCTCTTGGATTCTTGACACTTCCTTTTCTAGGACATTCCGGACAAACAAATGCAACCTCATACCTTTGGCACCTTATAAAAAAATAAAGTAAAATAAAAGAAAGAAAGAAAGATTATAGGTAGGAAATGAAGGGTTGTGTTTGGTTAAAGAGGCAGGTCTATCCTAGAAGATTAAGATCTTGTTGCTTGCTGGCGAATAAGGGACAAGAAATACGTAATTTAAAAAAATGATTGCCTTATGCTATTTCTATTAGATCCTGTAGCAATCCTGGATGTCACATCACCTACAAAAGCTATCGAGTTAATTAAACTCATTCACATAATATGGTGGATTTTAGGATCTTTAAGTTGGGTTGTGCCATCGGTCTTCGCATCCTTAGGTTGCCTACATACCCCATTTCTAGGAGAATCAAGTTAGATGTAGTTCTATTAGACTAATCCAAGGCATGAAAGTGTTGTTATCACAATTGTTGATGATAATCGAGGCCTCCCACTTAATGTGCAAGGGACCATAAGCCAAGCTAACCCCAGGATACAACCAAGCTCGGACCCAGTTTTGTTTCTCAACAAGGTGTACTTCCTATAGAGACCACGATATCTCTCATACAACTTATTGTCTTTCATGGTTGGGTACACCTAAAACAAATGTCAGAACTTGTCCAAATTTTATGAAAATTTTGGTAGAGTTTTCCCTTAGGAAAGTGAACGTCATATGTTAAAACTAAATCACGAAGACAAGAACCTCCAACACAGTGTCGTTCCCAAGGAACCATAGTGGCATAGAGGATTTAGAGCCCATGGACTTAAGTTGGTACCTCCTACAAGAGCAGCGAGTCCAAGTGTTAAACAAACCCTAGGTCCAACAACAAAAAGAGAAAGAGAGAGAAGCTCAATCACGTACATGCAACTCCTTGGCCATTCGGCCTTCTCTTTTTTCTTTTTCTCCACTTCTTCCTCCTCCTTTCTTCCTCTTAGGCACCTTTCCATAACCTTCTCTTCCTCCCCATGAATCTGCGGGTTTTATCCCACTTTGGGCCTTTTTTAATGGCTCACAACCATCCAGGATACGTGTTCATATTGGGGTGGCCATTAATCAACCCAGGTATGGGCGACTGGACCATTGTTAGTCATGGCATGAGCCTTGCTTGCAATGCACACAACTCTGCATCATTTTGGGCCGTCGTGACTGAGCCCAACTCGTGGTGAATGTGGACAATCATACACCATAACATTAGTTATAGTCGCACAACATGTATCGGGGTGACTGGATAGTTGTACAATACTTTGGTCACTCAGTAACGCATCGGATTAGGTTCATTCATGTACTTGTCCCTAGTTTAGTTGCTGATTTAGACAGTTGTGCACCCTTAATCCATGTTCATTCACACACTGTCAGTTGCATCACTTGTCCCTGGTTCAGTCATGCACCAAGTTAATCACGCATAGGTCCAAGTATAAACCTTTTACCCATGATTAACCTAGTCCAATGAGAACCCATCTCAACCATCGAAAAGGAATTTTACGACCCTAATGGGACTCACGATTGTGTGCATGTGTGAAGTGCGCCTCAAGCACCCTTATGCCCAAGCCATTGCCTGCACTCGTACCTGTACCCGTGCCCGAGCCTATGTTGCGCTATCATAGCAAGCCAAGAGAGTGGAATCTCTCAAACGCACAAGGTGAGAGAATGCCATTTCTTATATACTATATTTAGAAAATTGAAATTTTTGATGTGGGACTATTCCCAAAAGCAAGATTTTGAACAATTTTGAAAATACCAAAATTTGAAAACATAAAAACAGGGAGCTGTTTAAGCTTCCGTTTTCAACAATTTCTAGTCAAGAATTTTCCACTTTTTCTAGACGAGTATGTGATCATCAAAGGATCTGCATCTATTATCCTTGGAGCCAAACACCGTTTGTTTGAAGCTTGCAGAGTTAAGCTAGAACCTCTAAATTGAGCTTGTTTAGCTAGTGAGCCTAAGCCAAGCTACAATAGGCTCAACTTGCTAAAAGCTTGATAATCCAAAATTCAATAGCTTTAATGGATTGTCCATCAACATCATTTTTAAGTTGTTAATATTTTTTAATAATGTGATGGGGACATTGATTTGTGGGCTGTTGGGCCTGTTTCAACCCCTTAACCTTTAGCCTTTTAGAAGCAAGTTTAGCTTACGAGATTTAAGATTCAGACCTACATCAGTAAGCTTCAGTTTGGCAAGCCAAGTTGAGCATGGCAAGTCAAGCTCATGCTGAACATGTGCCTAATCTTTGTATGATGAGCCTGAGTTGAGCTAGGCAAAGCTTGACTCTTGACACCCCTAATTGGAATACATGAAGGAAATGTGGGCTTCTTTCTAATGTTATTCATGTCCAAGAGAAACTATAAGGGGAAATTTGTTGCCTCTTTTATATGGTGATCAATAAAACATCACTAGAATCAATGTTGGAAAAGTTACAACATGGTGGCTCTTTAAACTAAACAACCCATTGTTACAAGTTGTCATTTCATCATGCGCACAATTTGTTTTCTCTCCCCTCCTTTTTACAACACCCTTTGGCACTAGAACAGTCTTAAAGGGCATCAGCAAAACACTTCCCTCATTATACAAATGCTACTCTCATGCTCTACTTATTTCTCAGTCTTCCTCTATTTCTCCTCTCATGGTCATGAACAAATTGGTTTTGAATGCCTTTTGAGATGAACTTCAGAATTCCAAAACTGGAGAGGAATGTCTTGAGGTAATAATTTTTGGCTTAATCTGTATTGACAAAGAATTTCGAAAAATATGCCAAATCCAAGTTTCTAATGATAATATGTGGCTTCTTACTTGTTCTCTTGTTGATCTTTAGCTCTCTCTCATCTTCTTATAGAGTTCAAGAGTGTCCATGTGGCTGGGATCAAGGCAGAGAGCTACCTCAAAATCTCTAAGAGTGGGAGCAATATCATCCATTGAATCATGAGATGTTGCTCGAAGATGAAGCAACTGTAAGTTTGGCTTGAAAGCTCTGGCCTTTGTAAGCTTTGCCATGGCTTTAGCTTCTTTGTGGTCATCCATTAGCACTAGAAGGGCCCAAATTGGAATGTTATCACAAATTCAGGCTTTTGGGTAACAAAGTACAGAGGGAAAGTTGAAATTGATTTTTTCATGAAGTTCAATGGATCCTACACTAATGATGAGCATGAGATGTTGACTGGGGAAAATTTACTTTTTGAAGCAGAAGGAAAATGATAACTAACTTATATATGCATATGTTACTGCATGAGTGAAATGGTGCAAGTTGAAGGCATGAAAAGGACAAGAAGAAGGCCGATTTGGGTTGAAGTAGAGAGGAAAGACATTGGTATTTGTGATGCAATGGAAAATATAGCTTTTGACAAAGTGGAAAGGTGGAACATGATTTGTATAGCCTATCACAACCTTGCTTTTCCAACATTGTTTGCATAACCCATGGCCTATGACATGGGTGTATCATTGGGTAGCATTGTGCTTAGGGTAGCCTTGTATGGCCTTACTTGTATGCCTAATGGTATTCTTGTAAATATTAGGACTCAGTGGCAATAATGTAAATAGTCAGAACGATTTTCTGAACTAGCGGATGTTTCCTTTTGGCAATGTAGGAAGCCCTTAACATCCAACTTGAAGGGGAGTGACAGGTCTTTAAAGAGTGTGGCCTTGGATCCTTACCCTCTAACCAGTTGTTGACTCGGTGTTGTCACACACTGTGCCTGGTGATCCCCAGGTAGCTTTAGGTTGTAATCATTTCCAAGCATCAAAAAAAATTTCTTGTTCTCAATTGTCCCTCATTGCCTTTTGGTGTGCTTGTTGGCTTTTAGTTATGGCATTGGTTGTTGCTATCATGGGTTAATGTTGGCATTATTGCTTCCCATTGTACCCATCATTGGCATCACACATTGCTTATATTTGTTTTACTTTGTCATTGCTTGTGGCATTCTCTTGTGGACCATTGAGACAAATGAGTGCTTCATGGTAGCTTAAAAATAGTTAGCCATGACATTTGGTATTAAAGTCAAGCTGGTTTGATTGGGTAGCAACAATGGCACAAGAAATGGACACAAATAATGAGCACCTCAAAAGGTTGGAAGTCCATGATGTTCGCATGGAAGATGTTTTTTCTCACTTGGCTGAGCGGATGGAGGCCCTTGAGGGAGGAAACCATCAGTTGGTTAGAATGGTGATTGATGAGGATGCATGATGAATGGGAATTGCACCATTGACACCTAGGAGGACTTTAAAAGAGAGCTCAAGAAGCAATTCCCTCCCGAGAATGTAAAGTACATTACTCGATGGAACCTATGTTGGTTGAAACATACTAGCATTGTGTGAGAATATGTGAAATAATTTTTGACATTAATGTTGGACATTAAAGACATATCCAAGAAAGACAAGCTATTTTACATCATTGAGGGCTTAAATCCCTGGGTGCAAACAAAGCTACAACATCAACAAGTGCAAGATTTGGCCTCAGCATAAGCCATGGTAGAGCGCTTGCAAGACCACTCTATTGGTTCCTCTAACAAAAAGAAAACTTCATGGGGAAGGGCATTATTAGTGGGAAGTTCTAACTAAGCAAAGACTCTTTGTTAGAGGGTTCAATGTCATCGACCATGAGCCCAAAGACCCCAATGCTTCTTGTGTGGAGGGCCGCATAAGGTAGCTAATTTCCCGTAGATCCCTCAATGCTATGCAAGCAACACCATCATAGACTGATGCACCTGGGGAAGAGGAAGAGGGGGAACCTAGGATGGGATCCTTCTACTTGTTGTATGCCATGAAAGGGCTAGTTGTCAACAAGAAGGCCCCATTAAGGGACTCATGTTTGTTGACCATACCTCAAGATAAATGGGAGAGCTACATGAGCCATGATCGACATGGGAGCCACCCATAACTTTGTTGTTGAGTCTAAGGCAAGGTGAATGGGCTTGCAGTTAAAGAAGACCTTAAAAGCTGTATCAAAACAACAAATTTTGTCACCCAACCTGTCTATGGTACAACCAAGTCTATCCTAGTAGAGCTAGGGACATGGATAGCGAAGACTAACTTGATGGCCATTCCCATGGATGACTTCCAAGTGATCTTGGGGATCGAATTCCTTCAAGACAACGAGGTTGTGCCAATGCCTTACCTAGAATCAATATGCCTATTTGGAGAGACTCTGTGTGTGATTCCTTCTATTTTAAAGAGAGATGGTGAAAAAATGATTTCATCCCTACAACTCAAGAAAGGGTTGAAGAAGGGAAAAATGACCTATTTGATAGCGTTGATGGTAGAGACCATGGAGCCTACCTAGAACCTAGTGCCTAAAGAACTGTGTGAGGTTCTAAAAGAGTTTGATGACATGATGCCCCTGGAACTACCAAAATTCCTTCCCTTATGAAGGAAAATTGGCCATCAAATTGAGTTGATCTCAAGGGGCCAAGCCGTCTACCAAGGCCCCTTATAGAATGGCTCATCCGAAGTTAGTAGAGCTTTAGTAGCAGTTAGATGGGTTGCTAGAAACGGACTTCATGTGTCCCTCAAAGGCACCTTATGGGGCTCCAATGCTCTTTCAGAAAAAAAAAAACATGATGGGAGCTTAATGATATGCATTATTTATTGAGCCTTGAACAAAATGACTATGTGCAACAAGTATTAGATTCATTTGATTACAGATCTGTTTGACTAACTTAGAGGGGCCAAGTACTTTTCATAGTTAAAGTTAAGGTCAGGGCAATACTAGGCTCACATTGCATAAGGCAATGAGTTGAAGACCACTTGTGTCACAAGATATGGAACATTTGAGTTCCTTGTCATACCCTAACTACTTTTGAACACTGATGAATGAGATTTTTCATCATTTTCCTGACAAGTTTATTGTGGTATGCCCGGGTGATATAGTGGTTTATAGTTCCACCTTGGAGGAGCATGTTGAGAACCTCTGTACTATTTTCAACATTATAAGGAAAACCACTTATATGTAAAGAAAGAAAAGCACTCTGCTCAAGAAAGCATCGAGTTCCAATGCCATGTAATTGGTAAGGGACAAGTGAAGATGGACATGGAGAAGGTTAGTTCCATCCTAGAGTGGAAGCCACTGACCAATGTTAACTAGCTGTAGTGATCATTCCTAGGTCTATAAAACTATTACCGGCGATTCATTACAGGGTGCTCAAGGAAGGACACACCATTGACTAACTTGCTTATAAATGATCGACCATGGGTTTGGTTGATAGATTGCCACCAAGAATTCGAACGACTGAAGGTTGTTGTGGCCTCTAATCCAGCGTTAATACATCCTAACTTATCTACACCATTTGAGGTGCATAATGATGCCTTTGAATTTTCCCTTGGGGGTGTGCTAATGAAAGACAACCACCCCAGTAGGAAGCTTAATGAGACTGAAAGGCGTTACACCACTTAAGAGAAAGAGATTTTGGTTGTAGTGCATTGTCTTCAAATATAGAGGCACTACTTGCTTGGCTCTAGATTTATGGTGAAGATAGACAACACAGTTGTTTCCACTTCATGACTCGGAAGAAGTTAAGTGTCAAGAAGGCTTGTTGGCAAGAATTTCTATTAGAGTTTGACTTAGCCTTAGAGTACAAGCTAGGTCGAACCAACAGTTTTGTTGATGCCTTAAGCCATAAAGCAACACTAGTAGCATTTAGGCTAGAAGGACCCCAATCGAATGCCTTTTAGCTAAAGAGAACTCTACTTGACCGAATTTGAGAAGGGCTCATGAAACCAATTGAAATCTTAACCATCAACTATTTTCATTTGTCAACCCCATAATTTAATCTAATAGGGTATAACCTTTTACTCCTTTAAATCCCCCCAAATCCTAGGTTTAAGAGCATCAAAATGACAAATAGGGTACACTAAGAGACTCCAGATAATGTCTAGATCAATCTCATGAAATTACCAAAAAATTCAAAACCAATAACTAGTCATAAGATAAATGCATTTTTGGGAAAATGGGGTTCGTCCAAGCAAGTACCAAGAAGAATGCATTATTTCAAAAAAAAAAAAAAACTAATTTTTTTTTGGAAGACTAAGGCATATGAAAATAGGCCATAGTATAAAAGAATATATCTAGAGTAGTCTTAGCTTGGTCTCCCAAAATACCCTGGATCTAGCCTAAATTGCAAAATTTTCATTTCCCTCTTAATTACTCATACGCCCTTAGGAGAATTTACCAAAAACCCATGTAGAGTTACATCATCTATTTAAGGACTTCCCCAATGATACCTTTTCCAATTTTCATGATCTTTCCTAATTTGAGTATTCTCAAAAATTAGAAAGAGCCTTCTCCAATTTTAGTAACTTTCTCAACTTTAGAGATTTCTTCCCTAATTTAGAGAGAGATAACTAAATTTAGAGGATAAATCTTCTTCTTGAAGGCTAGAAGCTTGCAGAAAAAAGAGAAGAGAATGAAAGAAGGGAGAAAGAGGAAAGAAGAAAAGGAAGATTAAGAAGAAAAGGGGATTAAGTTTCAATCCCATTATAACTATCCCTTCCTTCATCTAAGATTTTGTAGAATTTTCCTTCTAGGGTAGCTTAGATGTAGAATTGGATAGAAGTTAGGATAATTTCTTCATAGATCTTCATGCTTTAATTGATGCTTTGCTTGGAGTTGCTACATGATCCATGTTGTATGATAATTCATGTTTATATGGACTAGTTTTGTTTGAATTCCTCACTGGATAACATGAATTTGGATGAATCTCATTGTTATGCTTAAATCTATATGAACTTGATCTGATTAAGTAATTTTATAGACCTAGGAAAGATTAATTAATTTCCATCTTAATTAGTGTAGATCAATCAATTCTACATGATAATTGGTCAATTTGTATTGTCGAGGGGTTCATTTTGGAAGTTGATCCATGGATTCACCCAAGACTCTCAAAGAAAGAGAGTTTTAGTTGAATCCAAGAGATCTGTTCATGGAGATCTATGTATTTTATGTAATTTGTTTTAATTCATACGAAATTCATGTTAATGTATTTTGATTATTTATTGGATGTAATTTTTATTTGATTCTACATATGAACGATTGGTTTAGAGGATTTGTGATAATAGAATTCTATTAAATTGATTGATTCTTTAAGTGTCATTGTAGATGTGCTAATTTTTATGAAATAAAATTTGATGGTGTTTATCTTAATTTAATTATAAAATGATGAAGAGTAGAGTTCATTGGGGAAAATTTGGAAATTTTTAACCTAATTGATGTAAGGGGAGCTCCAAAAACACAAAGTTTGGACACCACAAGCCCTTCCTAACAAGATGTCCGATGAGGACCACTCACAAAGGGTGATCGTCCAAATGACTACTTGGAAAACGATCGTTCAAACGACCGTCCCCTTAGAGGCTAGTGGTCATTCAAATGAACGTGGAGCCAAAAACGATCGTTAGAGAGAGCACCAAAACCCTGGTATCAAGGTGATTGGCGGTCATCTAAACAACCACCTCTTGATCCTCAATCGTCATCTAAAGGACTGTCCCCTTTTAAGAAATTAGTTTTGATCCTTTAAGAGGCCACCCATCTCTGATAATCCTGAATTGCATTTTAAAAAAAATGCACTTTTTTGACACCTACAAGTCCTCTAAATGAAAAAGTTTACACTCATACATGTTATGTATGTGATGATAATCAAAATGATGGATGTGGGAGGGTAGTTCATTGAGCATAGAGTGATGTAAGGCTTATGGGGAATCATTTGTAAATATAGATAAAGGTAACAAATCTTAATGAAATTCCATGTGCAACATATAAAACGGTTGTTCATCCCTTTTATTGATTTGAAAATCTCATTCACTAGGGTATGTAACCCCTCCTTACAAATCATCTAAAAGATATGAGATTAGACTAATGGATCACATACAAATTACTTGAGATTACATGATACATATGCAACCGTATGCGTTACGGGTGGTTGGGGTGCCTAACACCTTCCCCCAATCATAATTAAACCCCCGAACACCCCTCCGCACTCTGGTTAGACCAAGTCTTAGAAGTTAGTCCGGGTCTTCAGTAAGGGGAACCTAAAAATGTGTTTAGTCACACCTCATTGACTAGTGGCTACTCCTAAACCCACATACATATATAGATTACATCATATACACACTAGGATGATCCTCCTTTGTCATCCACAACCAATCTTACCTGAATAGATGACAATTGTCGAGGGGGAGGAAGAGACGGGAACCCCCCCTTTATGGCATTTACATCATTGTAACAAGGGTCAGTGGGATATCATTTAGTTAGAATAAATTATTAAACCTATTAAAAGACTTTAATTTCATGATTTTTATTTCCCCAAAAAATTGCATCGGTGAGTCATCCTTGGTGTCATTTTGATTTTGATTCTAATTTTGGCCATTGGTACCACATGACCGACCGTTGCCTAAGTCATATATATTTCCTACATTGACCTTACTAGCTTTTTGATTCCTTTATGTTTGGAATCAAACATTCCCTTTTTTCTTTTCTTTTTTCTCCTATTCTTCGGACCTAAGAATGCTATTTGATTTCTGATCAATCCCTCAATACTATGCAGGTTATTTCATGCTTCATGACTTTGGAGAAGAGGTATAGTATCCATATATGAAGGGATTGGGGGCTTAAGCATAGTAGTAACAAATATTTCGTACCCTTGGCCCAGACCATTTAATAACCAAAATACATTGTTCTTATTAGGAACAAGTCTACCTATAAAAAAAGGTCATCATAAATGGCCTTAAAGTTACCCATATAATCGGGTAAAGAGTCGGTACTTTTATGATCAATGTCACATGTTGAAGACAATTAAGATCCTTTTCTTGGGAGTTCAGTGGGAAGGCATTTTCAATGGCATCCCATAATTCAGCAGCAATTTCATGTCCAACCAAAAGACCCAAAACATCTTTTAACAACGAGCTTGTTGTATTCAAATTTATTGAATAGTTTAGTGTTTTTCTTTTTTATCTAGGAAATTTTTCTCTAATTTCAATACTTTGAATCTGTTAGTAACAATTCCTTCCATCTAAGGGAAGAAATATGCCTTTGATTAAAGCTTTATGGACACAGAATCAAAGATATGCAACATGGAATGCATACGTACTTCTTTGATCTTTTGATGATGCTCTAATTTTACAATAAGAAATAAACATATTCATATGAATGCTTGTGGTAAGAGCATCATGTACATAAGTATG
Organism: Platanus orientalis; assembly: GCA_025762735.1. Lineage (NCBI taxonomy): Eukaryota > Viridiplantae > Streptophyta > Magnoliopsida > Proteales > Platanaceae > Platanus > Platanus orientalis. The sequence goes on along the minus strand of JAOXJP010008424.1, from coordinate 20,633 downwards.
AACTATTTAAATATCATCTTGCTGAAGATGTCACTTCCTTTTTTGATTGATATGACTTGATATTCGTTGCAGAGTGTCTTCAATTTTCAAAGCTTCGTCATATGGAAACTTGGAGCTTCAAAAGTTTGCCAAAAATATTTAAAGATTTCCCAAAGATCCTGGAATTGGAAAAGATCCCTCAATATGTGTGGGGTCTTCTATTTATAGAAAGTTTTGGAGATGGCAGAGCCTTTTTAGGAGTCCTTCTATAATAACCAACTTTAACTCACTCTTTTTATTTTATCCATATATGTAACTGATTGAAATTTATTTACATACAGCTCCCACCAACAAATTTGAGCTATAATAAGTAAAGTGTGATTTCTATAACTCTGTCTTTACTTCCATGAGTAGATTCTTAGAATCATCATGCACTTGGACTATGATTTTCGAAGAAATTTAAGTGGCCTAATCCTTCTAAGATTCATGCTCACATGAGTAGGTTGGGATAAACTTCAAAGTCTTTTAGTTTATCTTGAATTCTTAGTCTGTATCTATACCAAAAAACACCTAATATCTGAAGAACTTAAGTGTTTAATTTGAATTATGTTTCTTCATTCTTTAAACTTGTTTTCTACCCTTGGTTTAGTATCTTTTGAAGAACTGCCTTCATAGAAGCTAATCCCAGACCTCAAAGAATCAATATAAGGCATTTATGGAATTTTATCTCCCTTCAGTATTAGACATGTGTGATTTACTCATGGGGTACAAAATGACATGTGTCATCATATAGATGAATGCTCACCATTTTTCTACTGAATATACTATGCTGAAACACATTATGATTCTTGTGCTGCTATAACTTATTGATTCCTACATCAATCTGTTGATACAATCTATATTGCTATGGACTGAAGTATAGACTACTAGACCTTACATGCATACAGATGGTGAGTTTACTACTGTTCTTGGAATATTGGTCCATTGAGATAACATTACATAGATGTCTCATCTATGCACATAGTGTGTTTCCAGCAATACTGAGTTAGCAACTTGGCGATTGTGGTTTAATCTAGGACAAGTAAAAGGGCTTTGTAGAACTAGTGAAGAATACCATAGAAAAGGTGAAGAATGGTAAATTGATCCTAAGTGTGTAGCTTGAGTTTATTCAAAAGGTATTCACCCTATCGTTTCAAGAAGCCCTTCAATATCGGTTTTTAATTTCAAAGCTAAATGTGAAAGAAAAGCCTATAAAAGATTTTATTTTACTTTTATATTTCCCTCCATGGAGACCCATGCAAATAATTATAATTTGTATAACTCTATTTTTCCCATATAGAAATGAGAAATTCTCCCTGGGTACATAGTTGTTATTAGAGTTATAAAGGTGATGGGAAGACCCATGGAAGATAAAGCATGGTTACTTAGGAATCTTTTTCCAGAATAATAGGCTCCTAATAAATCCCCTATTAATAGGAACTAGATATTGGTTTTATCTTGTCTAGTGCATGCAGATTGATAAAAAATCTTGAAACTCTGAATCAGGATCAAGAAAAAGAAAAGGGTGAAAAGAGTAGTTAGATGCCTCCATGGAAGATTTTATAAAGATGAACTTCGATGGAACTCTTTCTATAAACAAGAAGAAGAAAAAAACATGTTTGGGAGTGCTGCTTCGCGATGCAAGAGGTGTACCCATTATCATGAGAGCAAAGCAAAGACATTAGCACTCACCATTATTTTCAGAATGTGAAACCGCACTTCTTGGCCTACAAATAGTTACAACAATGGGGATCTAGAAGCTTGTGGTAGAAGGAAATTCAAAGATTGTCATCACTGCCCTAAAGGAAAACTTGGAGGATTGCGAAAGTGAAATCAGTTATGTGTTGAAGATTGTAAAATCTTAATCCAAAGTCTAGAAGTAGTTATTATTTAGCATGCAAGTAGAAATAAAAATAAATTGACTCCTCAAGCGGCCAAGAGTAGCTTTGACAATAAGGGAGACAAGATGCCAGCTTGCTAAGTTGGTAAAGTCTGCTGGTGTTGTACCCTAAACCTGGGTTCAAAACCTGTCTTCACCTACAAATAAAAATTAACTACTAATGTTTACATTCAAAAAATAAAAATAAAAATAAAAATCTTTCAAAGGAAATACATGATGTAGTTGATGTGGAGAGAAAACTTATAGATGTTTGATTAATTAATGCAATTCAATTTAACAACAACAAAAAAAAAAAAAAAAGGAAAATGGGTTCTTTTACATGAGAGAGAGAGAGAGAGAGAGAGAGAGAGAGAGAGAGAGAGAGAGAGAGGAAAATGTTGGTGACCCTCTATGACCATGCGACAGACTGACCTATGATGTGTTTTTTAATTTGGAGTCTCTCTTTCGTCATCTACACACTTTTTGAACTAAGCACTTTTTTGACACTTAACCTCATACACATCACGTGTCAGCCTGTAGTGTGATCACAACACTTTCTGGTCACAGACCATTTGTTTTGTAAGAAAATGAGTTCTTGGAGATCGACCAGGAAGTAGACAGTTTTGATTAGTAGTTTCTATGGTATCTTGGTTATACCTACAAGAAAACCACTAGAATTAGGTGAACCACTTCTTAACTAAGCAAGAATTTTCATTTTTAAGAGCATAAGTTTTTTTTTTTTTTATATAATAGAAGGTACTGTTTCTGTTTCTCTTCCTAAGCATTGTTGACCTTTAAACAATGCCTTGAAGCAATGTGCACAGATGTATGGTAAATTTACTATATTTGAGTTGCCAACTATTTGCTGCACAGATGTCTAGTAAATTTACTATAATTGAGTTGCCAAATGGGCTGCATTGGGATTTGGGGAATCTTTTTGTTGAACCTCAACTATTGGTACATATCACCATTGAAGTTCGAAATCTAGATAATGCAAACAAAACGATAAGGAACAACAAAAGAGGAACAAGAGGAAAACCATCACCTTGTATGACGGTACACGACAATGATCTTATATACGCATTTGGACAAGTACCTCAATATCTCACTAGAATGGACTCATTCACTTAGTCAGATCTAGAGTACTTGCCTTTCTTGCATGCTACCTACTATCTTCTTCCTTCAAGCTGCTAAGCTTTGAGGATGCAGGTGAGGACAAGGAAAGACATAAGTTTGTATCAACTTCAGCATCCTCTAAACTTCTCTGACATTCATCATGGCTTGATGTTATCTTCAGAGAAAGGTTCAAGTCAAGGCCACAATCCGAAGCCTTCCTTTTCACTGTGTTTCTCTCTTCAAGAGCCATTCTACTGTTCAAGCAATTCGTCTGCTCACTTCCTCTTGATAGCGATTGGGATATGTAGTTGGTTTGCATTGGACCTGGTCTAATTTGGGTTTTCCAGGATTCATGATCCTGAAACATTAGCAATCCATCCTGGGCTTCATGAGTTCTTCTTCTAGCTTGTTCATTGAAAGCAAAAGGACCCATATGAAGATCCCGATTAGGTGCTCTGATGCTGTTGAGAGCGAAATTCCTCCCAGCCACTGAACCATAAAATCCGGGTTTCGCGGTAGCCTCCCTCATGTAAGGACTTGGTATCCAGTTCCCATGACTACTTCCAGAAGCCTTCCCAAATCTTAACAGAAAGACATATGTTGTTATGAGGTTAAGCCCATGAGAAATTCATACCAAAACTGTAAGGGTTCTTACAGTGTCAAATTTCATACCTGAGACTTGAAGTAGGTCTTTGATTTAACCCTTGTAGCATGGGGAGTTGGCGAAGGTTGTAAATATGGAGATCTTCAGCTTCCAGAAGATGCCTTTGCTCAGTTATACCTGTCAGGGAAAGGCAATAGTCCCATAAAGCCATTACTTTACACAGATGAACCAAACCCAAACCCTAATTTAAACCTTCCTTTTTTCAAAGACCCATCTGGGGAAATTGCTTACCTTGATCAGAGTCATCGATCTTCTTGCTCCTATACATCTAATGAAAGAAACCCAAAAGTCCAAAAAAAAAAAAAAAAGGGTTAAGTGATCAATTAATTGAAGCAAATAAATTAAGAAATTGTTCTCTATTAAGAGTTGGGTAATTAAATTACTTGTAGATGGCTCTTGACATGAGCGATGCTAAGGCCTTTAATGTTCATCAGTTGAAGTACCAGCTTAGGTGTTGCTCCTGCACCAAATGAATACACAAATCAATGATTTATTTGGTAGAAAATACAAATCAATGATAATAAGGGCCTTTCTCCTTTTAATTGCTGTGAGGGTATTAGGAGTGTGAAGAGGGCATGATTTAAAGAATTACTCACGGTCTTGTCCACCAAGTCTTTCCACGGCATTAAGGAAGCAAAGATGGAGATCAGGTGTCCAACGGAGCCTAGGCATCTTAGAACGGACATACTGTCGGACGGACCCGGAGCCGGCCTTCCTCTCATTCTCTTCAACTGTGCTGTTGCTAGAGCTCCCTCCGTTCCTTGGCTTTCCCTCACAGTCTACTTGCTCATCTTCCTCATCATCCTCGTTCTTGTCAGAAGGATTATTACTCTTGGAACCTTCATTATTACTACTTTCTTCCATCTCTCTTTGTTCTATTTTTCCTTTCTACCTCTGAATTAACTGATCTTTAGAGAAAGAAAAAGAAAACGAGAAGAGAATAAACCAAGACCTCAATTCCCAATTGATTTAGGCATTAGAAGCAACGTTCAGGCGTCAGGGCTTTCTGGGTAGTTAAGAAACCACCCCTTTTTAGTCTCTTTCATGTATCATCTTTCTTCTTCTAGCATGCCGGACTAGGTAACAGACAATCAGGTAGAATGGAACAGACATTAGGGAACTTTTCCAAGACATATACCAGCCACAGGAGATGGGACTGGACACCTAACTCTCTCTCTCTCTCTCTCTCTCTCTCTCTCTCTCTCTCTCTCTCTCTCTCTCTCTTACCTATATATAAATAGAGAATATATTATATAATATGTTATGTAAACATGCATGAGTGAATACATACACATACATGTATGTGTGATTGCATAGACTGTGATGAGTGCGAGAAAGATTGGATTCGTGGAAAGGAGACGAGACATGCATGGGGAAAAAAAAAGTGTAAAGTATGTGGGAGAGGGGGAGAGAGCAGAGAGGGCGAGCGGGAAGTCTGTGCATTGTGCGTGGGGATAGCTCACGTTGCAGACGTATTGATGCCTGCTGTCACTGATGCCGATCCGAAGAAAGTAAGATTTACCACCAGCTTTGCGTCGAGAATCACGGATTTGTCTCTTCTCGGTACTTACAACCGCCATGTCACCACCAAAACACTCCCATGTTACTAAATACATGAAAGGAAATCAAACTGTCCAAGCTATTTTTGGTATGGCGTCTGGTCTTCATTGGGTTTGAAACTTATCTTGGGACTTAATAGCATACATTAAATGAGGTTGGGATCTTTAATCTCAATTTAAAGGATTCAAATCTTGGTTGTTGTCTGAAGTCTATCCCGTCAATCTCACTGACAAAAGGTTCCAATTCAACGTTTTGCAAAAGGACAACCTTTGCAGTAGGGACCATCACTGCTCATACCGAACACAGCTTGAGTATATACCTCTTAAATGAAATCAAATGATTTGAAGAATATGTTCAATAAACCAACGCAACTCAACTCAACTAAGCAAAGCATTGTCGGCAACACAAATTCCGTCTCACTGTTCCACTTTTAATGGACATATCTTCTGATATGTCATAAGCTATTGAGCCTTTTCTCACCTAAGACCAAGTATTTTTTGCTTTTCAGGTTGTGTTTGGTAACACTCCCATTGATTCAGTTCTAAAATCTTGATTCTGGATTTGCCAAAAATGCATTCTCTGGATTCAATTCAATTCCAGAATCAAAAAGGCGTTTGGCTCAACCCCCAAAAAACAAAAAAAAAAAAAAAAAGAGAGAGAAATCTTGATGAAGAAGAAGATGATGATGTAGTAGAATCAGGCAAAAAAATCAAACAAAATGAATCGGGCCAAAGAATCAGAAAATCAACATTTTGTAACTCCAAATACTTGACTCTAAAACAGATTTTTGGAGTGGAATTTGTGGATAAAATCTAGCATTACTGAACAACATTTCTAACTCTTTTTAATTCTTTGGAGCTGAGAATCCAGGAATTTCACTTTTGGAGTGTTACCAAACACAGCCTCACTTGTCCTTTTAGAGCCTTCAACTTGTACCATATTTCACATTCTCACTATTGCACCTAGTGATCTTTATTACGCATCAGCAAACCATGTTAGTTAACTTTCATTCATCTGACACCTATTTGCGTTACTCTTAAATCCTCAATAATGCATGAATTTCTATTTCTATTAGTCTCAATATCTTTATCTCAGCTATACTCATTTTATTGTATGTATTATTTGTAACACCTTGTACCTAAATTAAGTAAATTTAGAGAACTTGGACCCAACACTATGTGTTCGAACCTTTGGTACGTAATTGTGAGCAAAAGGGCTACCCTCAATGATCAAGAGACCTAGATATGGCCTAGAGTGAACTCGAAGAACTTAACCATTGGACTATTTGGGTTAGACTTTAAAAGCCTAAAAGTGAAAAAGACCAAAATTTAGCAAAAAAATTTTCAGGTGTGACTGATCATACTTTTCTTTCGTGATCGATCATGAGACCTCCAGATGTGGACGATCACACATAGGTCACTAGCACAGATCACAAGATTCGGGTGTTGCTCAGACTGAGTGTGATTGATCACGAATTTTCCTGATCGATCATAACCGATCACGACTCTAATTTCGAAAAATATTATAAATACGTATGAAATGGTATATCATGACATCATTTGACCTTCATACGAGTGAGATTTTATGTTAGACGAAGTCTAAACCCTATTAGGCTTTATTTGGGTCCTTTAAACCACTTAGAACACAAAGAGAAAGAGTAAGAGAGAAATTAGAGGATTGGGAGGAGAGAGAAAAATCATCTTCTTTAAGGCTTGGGAAGATGCCAAAACTTAAATCTATCTTAGATCAAGATTCATTTACTATTTTATACTTTAGTTTATGATTTCTAACCATGAGATATTTTGTTACTCATGGAGGAAGGAAGGTTGGAATAAAACAAGGAGATTTTGGAGGAGAACCCTCTTTAAGACAAGTAGAAGTAGCTTTGTGTAAGCGAATATGTATTTTATGCTCACTTTTCCTTTTTAGGTTTTTAGATTTGTTGTGTATGAGCTTTATTTTGGTGGATTCATTTTTATTCTCCTTGTGAATGATAGTTTATTGGTGTTGAATCATAGTTTCTTTGATGTGAGCATGTTAGATAACAATTCCCCTATTGTCTCCATGGTTTTTATGGAGCTATTTTCAAAATGTTGGAGTTTTGTTGAATGGATTGTTTGATTTCTAATCTATTTGGGAAGGTTTAAGAACTCGATTTATATGAGACATGTGATTTATAAGGATCTTGGTTGTGTATTTTGAATTACCCATTTGATTTCCCTTTGAATTCCTTAATTCTTGCACTCTATAAAATGTTTCTTGGTTGTTTATCCACAATTTACATGTCTTTGGATGCCTTTAGATTCTTTGCATGAGCCTCTCACTCACTTTGATGGATTCTCTTTACTTTATGTTAATCCTTGTTGATTTATGTAATTCTATTAATATTCATGTTAGGATCTTAGAATTCATGTGTAATGTAGTGGGTTTTGCATCCATTGGAAATGTTTGGTGGCATGAGCATGTTACTCTAGCATGGTTTACTTCAGTGTTTCATTGAGCATCTCATTTGGGCTTTCACATGAGTTTTAGAACATTCGAACCCTTTGACTTTTATCATGGACAATAGTTAGTATGAAAAGGTTTTACTTTTATAAGCACCCTATATTTCCTTAGAAATGGGTCAAACATATTTATTTGCATATCGGTATTGGGCATTTTGTAAGTGATTTACCTCTTTGGTTTTGGACTTCTCATGAGATATGACATATGGATATTTTAAATGACATACTTATGTAGTAGTTACTTTACTTTATATAAACATGGTTTTGACATTCGATTTTGGATATGAGAATTTGTTATGATACCCCTAATTAGGAACATGCCTTTTTGGGCCTAGAGACCCCTAAGTGGGTTAGTCCTTGTGACCCTCAGGTACCCTATCCCTGGGTCACATCAATAGGCAAAGGGGTACTAGTTGCCTAAAGATTTATTATGTATGGTTTTTATGACCCTGATGATCTTATGTCGGTCAACCTTTATGGCCCTCAGATACTTAATCACCAAGTCACATCAATAGGTGAAGACGATCATTGTACCCATTTGGTCTTATGACCCCAAAAACCCTCATGTGAGTTGATTTTTATGACTCTCAGATATCCAATCATCAGGTCACATCAATAGGTGAAGACGACCATCATTCTCATTGGTCTTATGACCTCAGAGACCCCTATGTGGGTTGGCCTTTATGGCCTTTAGATATCCAATCACCAGGCCACATCAATAGATGAAGATAGTCATTGTGCCCATTGGTTTTATGACCCTGGAGACCTCTATGTGGTTTAGCTTTTATGACTCTCAGATACCCAATCACTGGGTCACATCAATAGGTGAAGATGGTCATCGTGTCCATTGGTCTTATAACCCTAGAAGACCCTTAGTGGGTTGGCTATTCGTGGCAATAAGCTCCCTTGTGAGAAATTATATATAATATGATTTGTTGGAGACCCACACATGGGTTCATTTACATATTGCTTTAGTACTTGACGAAGACCCTTATGGGTTAGTGTCAGCACCCCAAGACTCGGCATGGTGCAGGCTGAACAATCAGTCCAAGGGGGTGGACTGAGTGACAGACCAAAGCAGGATGTAAGGGTTCGGGATTGTGTTTGGGCAGCGGCCAAGACACTTGGCTATAAGGGACAAGCACACAGGTTGTCTAGGCAAGTGGCCTAATAGCCTGGCCAATAGCATGAGATGTGGCATGGCAAGTAGCCCAAGGTACAGGCAAGGTGCGTGGGCTGGAACAAAGACTTGGGTTGTGAGACAAGTCCCTAAACTGTGTAGCAATAAACTTGGGCTAAGGCCCCTTTACATGGTGTTGTGTGTGTGCATTGTGTGGGCTGTGTGTGTAGGCTGTGTGTAGCATTGCAGGGACCATACCAGGCTGAAGGAAGGAAGTGCAGGGCACTTGGGTGCAAGCACAAGGTGCTGGTAGGTTGAAGAAAGGCTGATCTAAGCGTGGGCTTAGTGCCGGCACGGTGTTGGGGGCAGAAAAAAAATTATGGGCGTGCCAACCCTGTGACAATTTGGTATCAGAGCAGTAACGGTGCTCAAATTTAGGCTACAATGGTTGGAGGACAGGCTGTAGAAGCCTTGAAGGAGCATGTGACAAAGTTGGAAGGCCTTGTGGATAGGCTGCCCAACACTCATCTGCAGGCTGCAGAGACGGTAAGGCGCATGGAGGCGTTGGAACAGATGTTGTTGGAGCGCTGGACTGAGTGTGATGCAAAGATGGCTGCACTTGGTACTAAGATGGGCTCCTGGACTGATGTTTTGAAGGCTGATTTGCAGGCCTTGGAGGAAGATGTGGCCTTGGTGAAGAAGGTGTTACATGTTGCTCCTGTAAGGGCAGAGACAGTGCACAAGGCTAAGGTACCGGAACCTAGGCCCTTTGTTGGGACAAGGATTGCCAAAGACTTGGAGAACTTCTTATGGGACATGGAGAAGTACTTTTGGGCTTCCCATACTCCAGAAGAAGAAAAGGTCATGCCGTCCAGTATGTATCTTGTTGGAGATGCAAAGCTATGGTGGCAAACCCACTGTGAGGGTGACTTTGCTGGAGGGAGGACAGCATAACACACATGAGATGCGCTAAAGCAGGAACTCAAGGAGCAGTTCTTACCAAGTAATGTGGCATGAGCAACACGTGAGTCGCTAAGGAGACTCAAGCACACTGACACAATAAGGGACTATGTCAACAAATTCTCCTTGCTAATGCTTGACATAAGGAATATATCAAAGGAGGACAAGCTTTTCAATTTCTTGGCGACACTACAACCTTAGGCACAAGTTGAGTTGCGTCGTCAGGGCGTGAAGGATCTCCCTTCTGCCTTGGCTGCTGCTGATGGTTTGGTGGACTACCAACGGAAGGATAACAGTGCGATTGACGGGCCAAAGTCAAGGGACAAAGGCAAGGGAGTCTCCAAGGATGGGCACAAGAGCCATGATGGTGCTGATGCGGTTTCGAAACTAAAGGCCAAGGGACAGACGAGAAAAGACAAACAAAGATTTTGCTATTTCTTGTGTGGTGGAGCACATCTTGTGCGGGACTGTCCAAGAAAGGAGCAGTTGACAACACTTGTGACCAAAGTGGAAGAAGAAGAAGAAGAGCTTGTGCAAGTGAACCCATTGCAATTGCTGAGTGCAGATCAGCAAAGGCAAGTGCTACTTGAGGATGGCCGGGCATGAGTGCCTAGCCAAGGGCAGTGTGCAACAGAGGATGACCTTAGGAGGACACTATTGCAGTCCACAGGCTCGGGGCTAGACGAGTAGTGGATGATAGAACAACAAGGTGGGCTGTTCTCTATAGTCATTGCAGTTGCTGAAGGTGATTCAGTGAGAAGGAACATTGCCAGAGGATGGTTGATCATAGGTGCTGGCCAAGGGCAGTGTGCAGCAGATTTGAACCTTGTGAGGGTGCTGCTGCAGTTCACAGGCTTGTGGTTGGACGAGTGGTGGACCAACAGGACAGCAGGTGGGCTGTTCTACAGTCATGAGGGTGACTGAGAAGCAAACATCAACAGTTTCAAAGAATTGTCACACTATTTTTTCCAAGAAAGGAAAGACAGACAGCAAGCAAGTAATCTCTATTATGTTCAGGTGCAGAGTCTAAAACATGGTGAAGTTGTAGACAGAGCAAAGGACTCAGAGATAAAATATGGGGCTGTGGAGAAAGAAACCTGGGAGACTATGCTGGACAAGGGGTTGGGACATTTTGAGAAAGGAAGGTTGTGCTTCTGATTTGCTCTGACAAGGGCGTCGGATTTCTCTAGTGGGGGTGGTTTGTTAGCACCCCAAGACTAGGCATGGTGCAGGCTGAGCAATCAGTCTAAGGGGGTGGACTAAGTGACGGACCAAAGCAGGATGTAAGGGTTTGGGAGTGTGTTTGGGCAGCAGCCAAGACACTCGGCTTGAAGGGACAAGCACACAAGCTGTTTAGGCAGGTAGCCTAATAGCCTGGCCAGCAGCATGAGATGCGGCATGGAAAGCAGCCCAAGGTACATGCAAGGTGCGTGGGCTGGAACAAAGACTTGGGTTGTGAGACAAGTCCCTAAACTGTGTAGCAATAAACTTGGGCTAAGGACCCTTTACATAGTGTTGTGTGTGTGCATTGTGTGGGCTGTGTGTGTAGGCTGTGTGCAACATTGCAGAGACCATACTAGGATGAAGGAAGGAAGTGCAGGGCACTTGGGTGCAAGCACAAGGTGCTGGTAGGTTGAAGAAAGGCTGAACTAAGCGTGGGCTTAGTGCTGGCACGGTGTTGGGGGCAGAAAAAAAATTTATGGGCGTGCTAACCCCGTGATAGTTAGCATATGGCATGTAGTATTTAGTATATGAATGTTTTGGTTTGGTACACTTTGGACACTCGTATAGTTATCTTATGACATATGCATACTCAAATCTTAGTAAAGATACATGTTTGATATATTCGTTACACTCACCTACACACCTTGATTCTTTACCTTATCTTGATTCATCATATTTGCTATTATGATTATCTTTGGCCTCCTTTGTATGACATAAACCATGTACATATCCTTTCGCTAAGTCTATCAAGCTTACCTAAAAATCGATACCACCCATAGATGGAGTCTTAGAAGACAGGTTCTTATAGAGGCTGTTTGGGATGCTGCGAGGAGAGGAGTTGGATCAGACATTAAAGCCCAACGATATGATGTTTTATTTTTAATTCTTAGTTTACATTTCAACGGGAGATGTATTCTTTTTTGATACTTTGACTGGGCTCCATTTGAGTAAGGAGTTGTACATGTTGTTATGGGCATGTCGAGGCCCCTTTATTTGGTTATAAGAGATTTTGGATATGATATGTAAATATTTTCCACTGCACTTAATCTAGTTTATTGTTGCTTATATTCTGTTGCAATGTGACTAGAAGACTTAAATGGATAAAATAAAAGTAATAAATTTATATGCAAAGTAAAATGAGATGAAAAAAGGGATGCCACACTCCGAACATGGGATCTCTTGGCTATGAGATACGGATTGGAGGTGTGTTAACCAATGTCATGGATCCGGATTCTAGCCCACTCCATGGCCCTTGGAATCGGGTCGTGACATTATTTCTTGATTACTCAACATTTTGCTCAACAAGGCATAACTGGTCATAAGACATCTTATAAGATATGTTTAGTAACCATTGACTATTTTTTAAGTTTGATCTTATACTTATTTGAGCATGTTAAAAGATTTCAAGTTTAAATTTAATGCTTAGGATTACCCATTTCATTTGCTTTTTGAGTTATTCCCAACTAAATAATGGCTAACCAACTAAACGGTTCACATCAATGACTCAATGGCCTACCTATATCTCTTAAGTAAGAATTTTAATGGGTAATCGAGCATTAAATTTCCATCTAGACCTTATTATTTGAGCTTGGGTCTAAATTCTTGGCATCCTAGTTAACAATTTGATTGGTGCCCAATTTCACAAGACTTCGTTGAATCAATGATTTAGGTTATATTGCACTATTAGGGCCTAAAAGATGGCCGGTGGTTCGGGAGATAACATTAACATTTAAGCTAATTCTTGGATTCTGGTTGCTCAAAATTTTGAGATTACCTAAAGCCTTCCCATTCCTAATGAGCTCCCCTAAAGGGTTTCGGAACTCATTAATTATAATCTTCTTAAATGGAATCTGACCCCTTTTGGAAATTTTATAGCTAGAGAAGAAAAAATAAATTATTAGTAGAATCCAGCTAAGTAAAGTTGTTTCTCATGACAAGTTGATTTGGTACTTTGACAAAAATTGTATCTTCTTGGTGAAGTCAGCTTACCAAGTTGCATTATTTTACTCTGACTTCACTTCTCCCAATCTCAATCCTCTTACTTGGAACTAATTATGGGGCCTTCCTATTCCTCAACCTCATTTGGAAGGCTTACAATGAAGTCATTCCTACTAAAGCTAACCTTCCCAAACATAAGATTGATGTCAATGCTCTTTGTCCCCAATTTAATTATGAGGTTGAAACTACTAACTATTGCCTTTTATCCTATTGTTTATCGAATAGAGTTTGGTTTGCTTCCCACTTAGCATTGAGACCTTCTACAGAGAATGATTATTCCTTTGTTGATTGGCTTTTGGGTTGGTCTAAATTGAGTAATATTCCTAGAAAGACTTGATTGAGATTATATCTTCTATAGCCTTTTACTGCTAAAATATATGGAAACATCAAAATGTAAAGACCTTTTAGGATAATAAGGTTTCTTTTTTAATATCATCCTTAATTCTTATAGGTTAATTGACGAGCTTAGAGAGCTAGATGGGAGTGTGACTCCTGGCCAGGGTGTAGTTGATACTTCTTTTTAGACCCCCCTCGTTATGGTGTCATCAAAATCATTTTGATCGGTTTTTCTCAAGATGAATGCTATGGCATGCATTGGTATTGTGATGACAAATGATGAAGGCTTCTTTTTGTATGCCCAAAAAGAATTGAGAATTTGTGATTTAGCTAAGGTTGCAGAGTAGTGTTGGGTTGCTCACCTCAGTCTATTTAAGGCCCATGATCTTAGGCTGAATAATGTTGAGTTGAAAGGTGATTGGTGGAATGTTATATCCTATTTAAAAGGTTATCCCCTCTCTTGGCCATGAGACGTCAGAGAAATCATCTTGGACTTTATCAACATTTGTTCTCTTTTTCAGGAGGTTTTATTCTTCTAGTTTAGGAAAACTACCAACAAGTCAATGCATGTGCTAGCTGAATTTGGGTTGAATTGTAGCTCCCCCTCGTAGTGGTCTTTGTGTGCTCCTATTTGGCTTAAGGGGCCACTATGGGTGGAAAATTGATTTCTTTAGATTTTGTCTCAATTTAATATAATTCTTTAGTTAACCAAAGAGAGAAAGGAATTACCACAAAATAGACCATGAAACCCTTGATAGAACCCCCCCTAAAGATTTTATTCAAATTCACATATTTTACGTTAAATTTGTGCATGCTTTGTTGTTATTTTAATAATGCTTGTTTGTATTTAAGGACTCTAGAGGTGGATTCACAATCCTTGAAGAAAAAATAGCTTAATATGTTTGATAAGTTGAAATTTTGAATTCAGAATCTTTTTCTATCCAAATGCTATATGTTGTAACCATAGTTGGCACTGGTAATATAGGCTACAACATGAGCCAAGCTCAGAAGTGGCAATGGCTTGGGTTGAGTATATTAAACCGTGTTGGGATTAGCCAACTCTAACACAACAAAATCCAAACTAGTTGGCAGTCCTCATGTAAAAACATGATTATATTAGGTATGTGGTAGATTGAGCTAGCATAAATTGGACCTATTTACTCAAAGCTTTCTATCTCAATGTGGGACAGATGGTTAGATTGGCCATTAAACATGGAGCATATGAATGAACCAGTTTATTTGGATGGTTAAGCTATCAAACCAAACCTAAAGCAAGACCATTTAGTTCTATTTATATCTTCCGATGTTAGCTAATAATGCCATCTGATCAAACCAATTGACCCAATTGGGCCAACCTAGCTTACTGATTTGGTCTAACTTTAGTCTAGTTTGAAAACATTGTCTTTACCAATCAAGTCTAGAAATGCCTTCTTATTATATGCCAAAATTATACACTATCACCTTTTAGATATATTGTTACTATATAATAAAAATGACATGTGATTTTGTAAACAATAAGTATTTATTTCACATAACCAGAAACTTGTAAATAAAATAAATAGAAATAACTTATTGATCGGATGAATTAAAAAGTTAGAAACCGCAATTGATCAAGGCTAGTGTTTGACATTGTCCTTAAGACCAATTTCACCCCTCGCAATGGTGCTTACAAACTTCTTGGACGTCTACCTCTCAGGATACAGTGATTGAATATGCACAAAAGAAGTGTTGTAATTTGTGTGCCTAGCAAACCAAAATTATGTTTTTCTCTCTTATACAGACGATACAATGCCTAAATTTTTCTCTTCTATCTTATAGGGAATGCAAGAGGGATGGGACATTTATAGACTATTCATGACTATTTCAAAAAGACATAGAGGCATTGAATTTTCCAACTTATGACTGTTCGGAATAGACACGAGAGCAAAAAGATGCGAATTAATAGATACATATATGTTTGTTTGGAATAGCCACAAAGGTAAAAGGGTAAAACACACAAATGAATAGACACGCCCACAGTTTACTTGAAACGTTTAGGGAGAAAAAATAATAATAATAAATTATTTTACACATAGACCACTAAGGTCCAACCTAACCTGGCCTAGTTTAGTGCACACGTGTGTGTGTATGTGTGTGTTTGGGCTTAGCCCATGTTGGCTAGGTCCTCCCCCTTCCACAAAACTATGGTACCCCTTGGGGCCCAAGTATATGTCTAAGGAAAATGTAGATAAACCTCCAAACTTTTATGAGTTAACCCTTGTGGGACTATTCAAGTTTTACACCCTTGAACCAGTGTTCAAGTGGGCACTTTTGGAGAAAATTTATCGTTCACCCATTAACGGTTTTGAGCAACCAACCATAAGGCATTATTCTCCTCATAGAGGTGAACACAACCCCATGTGGACCTGTCTCAAACATATTGTGGTTCTCACTTTTATTTTGGTTCAAAGTTGACTAAACAATCATTTTTCAAAAACTGTTTCTAACATATATAACTTTCAATAGATTAAGAAATGGTCGATAAAGTTTTGCTCCTTTAAAGACCTAGCTACTGGAAGCTAACTGGCCAGTTTACTAACCAGCCAATGATCATATGGTTAATATTATCTAATTAGTACTAAGATCTTTATTATTTATCTAATTAGTACTAACTACCAGTGTTTGTATTTATATTACTTTTTTATTTGTTGTGAGACCCAAATTTGTATTAAGAAAAAAAAAAGAATTGTCAAATAGAAAGTTACCTCTCTATAGTAGAGGTCATAGGTTTGAGCCAAATATGCAGCATTTTCCTACAATTGTGATTTGATGCTACCTCTCCCATTGTATTGTGGGTTCCACATGGATGAGACAGTCATTAGGCCCATGGGGCCACCGTAAAGGTAATAGAAATCCGGCATAAAACTTTACTTAAACTGTTGTGCGGAATCCCCATATTTGGATCTGTATGCAACATAAGAAAGAAAATATAGAAAACAACAATCACTTAAAGCACACAAACGATTTAATGTGGTTCGGCTTGAAGCCTATGTCCACGGGGAAAGAATGCCAAGAGAGATTTCATTATGAATGAAATCAGAGATTACAATGAATAGTGTGGTTGTGCCTCATCCAAAACCCCACGGTCCAAGAAAGAGAAGAAACCCACAATATAAAACCCCACTAAACCCTATTCCCTGCGGGTCAAGTCAGACACCAAATTGGGTCAAGAATATGTTGGAAATATATGTCTTGACAAAGTCATTCACATAAAATATATGCATGATTAATTATTTATTTATTTAATAATAACTATTTATTCTATCATCACATGTATTTGTTTCTTTATATGAGTAATTTTTTGATCTCATGGGATGAGATAGGTGGTCCTCAGGTACCATAGTAGGATGTTAGACACATTGGAATGTGTGGAGAGATCTGATAATCTAGTTCTTGTAGACCTGAAAGTTTACAGCTATGGGTGATGCTAGACATATCACTTATATGACTGTCACATGTAGAGTTGTCATATGATGGAATGATGTAATCTCAGTCACTGGAGTGAGACTCTAAGCTTGCATGTAGGTGCATTATATAAATGCATTAAAAGGATCTATTATGAACACACTTGGTAAAACATCACTTTTAGGATAAGTGTTGTTCATATTTACAAACTTGTCCTTAGACCTGAGGAGTTTGTGTTTCTCTAAGTTGTTATCTTAGTTATTTTGAGCTACCACCCAGTGATGCCTAATTGGAGGCTATATCATGGGTAGTTTGGATAGCCTACATGATACTTGAGAGGAAGCAAATTCCCAACAAGAAATCCATTGCCCATAATTGGGAGAATATTCAGATTAGGAAATATTTGATTAAATTGGACATAAAAATCTGGCTAGTGATTATTGATAAAGTGTTGGTCAAATGTTTTCAAAATTATATTATAATTTACATATTTAATTTTAAAAATGAATTTATCAAATTATTGTTTTTAAATGTCCAATTGATTCATTAAGTTCTTAATGATAATGTTCTAATGACCATAGGGGTTTGACAGTTATTATTTTATCATCCTGAAGGTCATTAAGGAATATTGTAAAGTGGAAGGACATATTTGTGAAATATCTGCAAAGAAGGGTCTCATTGTTATTTTTTTTATCTTTGGGAGTTCAGTTGCAATATGTAATAGGTATTATTGCAATTAGTAGTGTACCAGTTTGTAATTAATAAAAGATAGGGTGTCATTAATGTAGTTTGACTTAATTAATGATACTGGGCCCCATAGCCTAAGGATAAGAATCCCAGAAGGATCCCACATCCCCTAGGGTTACTTTGGCTTCTCAAATACTTTATATATAAAGGTACTCACATTCAGGTAGGATCCTGTAACTTTTCTAGAAGTGAGAGAAGTACAGAGAATTCTAGAGCAGGTGTGGATGCTTTGGCGACTGGGTCGGATTGGATTCTTGTGTCTGGTTTAGCCATTGAGGTATTCTTCTTAAATTTCATTTAAGAATAGATCTTAGAGATTCATATGATGATCATGAGAAATCATATGTAGAGATGTGGATGTTTAAATGAATTTTACTAATTTCTTTGTTCAAGAATGGTAAACTTCCTTCAAAAACTTCATTGAACTATAAACTTTTGTGATGTATGCATAGCTTTTCCTGAGGGAAAAAAGAAAAGAAATTGAGAGAGTAGAAAAGAAGAAAATTATAGCATGTAGTAAAAATTGAAATAATATGTACAAAAGAAAATGTGGTTTTATCCATATCTAAAGTGCCCTTTTAGCAGACCCAATGGCTTACTACCAAAACTGTAAATTTTGTTAAAAAACCTATAGCTTTGAAATTTTTTCATGTGGATTGTTAAGAGATATATGCTCTACAACAAGGATTGTATTCCTTTAAGCAACAATTGTTTGGATTGAAATGTTTTATCTAGGTTACATAACTGGTTTGGTTGTAGATTTAGAACATCATTTATTCTGTCAATTTGTTAAAAAAAGAGATCTTAGTACAATGGTTTGTTGATGGGGGAGGATTGGAGGACTATGATATGGCTATAGAACTTAGGTTTATTTGATCACGACTCTAATCTATAGGAATGAATGATCAATAATGAAACTTTGTAGACAAATTGAAACTTTTTTCATTTGAGTTGCAAATTGGAACAACGACCTAGCATTTTAAATAGCTCGGAGGTATGGCTACATGGCCATCCATTTCTAGAATCACTTTTTACGAGAACTTGATTGCCTATCTTGTAATTGTTTTCTTTTATTTTTTGATAAAAATCTTGTAATTCAGTCTTTCGATCTCTAAAATTAGAGCTAATTTAATAAACCAAAAAATACTCGCAAGTACTAGAAAAAGTTACAACTAATTCAGCATACAATTATTATGAATTCTAAAATCAAATCATATAATGGAATTTTAAAATAAATAAAGTGAACTAAGAGATAGTATGATATTCACAAGAGTTCTCTCGCTTGCTTATCTCTCTTTTAAAAAACCTTTCAGGAATGATTGCCTACACCAAGACCCAACTAAATATAATTGCTAAATTTATAGACAAGTAATAAGAAGTTGGGGAAAAAACATATAGGAAAATAACATAAGAGATAAACAAATTAAACTATATATCCCAAAAATATGCAACAAGGTATCAAATGTCTTGAAATATCTTATATGTCTCCCAACATATGTCCATGTTTATCAAGACCGACACGACATATTCCTATACCTACATGAAACATTAAGTATATTATAAAAATTCAGTTTTTGGTCAATATGATGTATGATGTCTATGTTTTGAGCGAATATTCTCCTTTCATAATATATTATTACCTAATGTCGACATTGTGTTGTTATAATACAAAAATTATATGAAAAATGATAAATTCCAAAGAAAGTAAAAAGAGGGAGAGAAAGAAGGAGAATAAAAGAAAGAAGAAAATGAAGATAATCTTCGTGTTTCCTTATGTTTATATGGTTAGATTATAATATTTTGTCAATCATTATGTATACATGTATACTTTTAAAGAATATTAAAATATAAGTGTACTAAAATAAGTTATCATATCTAATGAATCTATTTGTTCTTTTATGCATCTGTAGTTAGATTAGAATATGCTTCCTAAGTTTCTATGGTTTTACAATATTTCTTTTCAATATTTCTGACTTTTTTGATATATGTCTTGTTTTGATCTGACTGAAATTTCCACCAACATTGACATTTTGAACCTTGATCTGTAGAGAACTTTTACTCATGAAGCAAAGAAATTAACAAAAGGAAGAACTCTAGTGACAATTTTGTGGTGGAAATGGAAACGATAAGTGTAAAAGCAAAGTGAAATGTATTGATTAATAAAGTGACTACATTATTGAGAGAACTAACTTTATGCTTTAATTGGTTAACAACCAAGTTACCAACTTGTTAAGTTGGTAAAGTTTGCAGGGTTCATACCACAGACCTAGGTTTAAAACCCGTCTTCAACTACTAATAAATTAACCATTAATGTTTATCTACCAAAAAACAAAACAAAACGATGGTTTCCATTACTTGGATGACTATTATGTTAGTGGTAGGTTTTCTTTTTTCTCTTTATTGATTATTATTTCAATGGTGGGTTTCCTTTGTTGTCTTTGTTGGCTATTATGTTAGTGGTAGGATTCCCTGGTTTTCTTTGTTGATTATTATTTCAGTGGTTAGTTCTCTTCTTTTCTTTGTTGACCAAGGTTCATCCACTGAGATTTTGGGCTCGATCATATAGCTTAGGAGTCATCGTAGTCAATTAGGAGAGTCATGACACTTTTATTTTTACTTTTTAAAATACAATAAATACTAAAAAAATTACACATAGTATTTTGGTTCAAGTACTATCTATTTTCTTGACAAATATAAGTATTTTGTAGTATCATTACTAGAAAATTCAAAAAGAAAGTATACAAACTACTAATATTCTAATATCATAGCAAAGTAGAGGTAACTAATTCTAAACTCTAATGTTTAAACTCAAGTAAAATTACTACTATTAGCATTAATATATTTTGAAAACCAAAGTACATCTTTTCAACATAAGTACAAAAAAAGAAAAAAAAATGCTATCCAATTTCCAAGGTGTAGGTTTATATGGTTAGAAGTTAAAGTTTATATCTAATTTTTTTATCACTTTCATCTTCATTCTTCTAAGTTCTTTATTCTTTCTTTCTTTTAGAGTCTGAGTGTTTTCGAGAGCTCACTTGTTAGAGACTTAATGAAAGAAACCTC
>JAOXJP010008403.1:0-17946 GCA_025762735.1 Platanus orientalis | reverse complement strand
GATAATATAGGAAGCGACTAATCTACAAAAAAAAAAAAAAACTTTAATTTTGAAAATTGCGATTAAATCTCACTTCCCTAAATTGCGTTTTCCACTAATCCCTTATCTTTTGTTTTTTAATTTATGTTTTATATAATCTAACATTTAGTTTAAAAAATCTTATAAATAATTTATTTTAACATTATATATTATATTTTTTAACACTTTCTACATTCTTTAATGTCTATCTCCAATATTTCATCTCTAAGTAAAGCAATTTTTGTCATTAAATTTCAACTTAATTAAAAGCTTCTCTATTTCCTGAACTGTTATACATGTAAAAATTCATAATTCCTCTTCAACATAAATTTAACCCATCATATTTTTTCCTCTTAATTATTTTTATAGATTCAACTAATTTTACCTAAATAATCTAAACCTAACATCAACTTATAAACCTTAACCTATCAAATTTGAAATTTTAATATTGTATTAATTGATAAAAAAGATTTTCTAGATCAAATCAGTCAATAGAAATAATCATATCATTTTTTTTTTTGGCAAGGAGCCTGAGCTCAATTTCATTCAACAAGAATTGTCCTCATTACAAATATTCATTTGAAGAATGGAAGATATACGTTGAGGAAGAAGAGTTTCATTCCATTTAGTGTAGATTTGTTCCTTGGATGCAATAGCCGCCATTGTGTGGGCAACTTAGTTGCATTCATGAGGAACATATGAAATGAAAACTTGGGGGAAAAGGTCTAGTAAATGGCGACAGTCTATGATGATGTTTTTGATCCTCCAAGGGCATGATGCTTGTTTGTCAGTGAAGAATTTGACTATCACCATGTTATCCCCCTCAATGACTATGGGCACTGTGGTAGATCTTCTAGTTGCTTTAGTCCAATCAGGAAAGCCGATGCTTCTGCCTCTTCAGGGCTACAATGGTTGAGGGCAGTAGTCTCCCCATTTATGAATAATCCTGAGTGGTCTCGTGTGATAGCTGCAACCGTGCTTTGAGCTCTTGTTGCCCCATCTACGTTGATTTTTAGGCTACCTTCAGGGGGGCAGTCCACTTTCTTGGTTGATTGTGGTCTTGATCTGCACTTACTTGCTCACCTTGGGAGTTTGGATCTGGGAGATAGTCTTTTGTCATCTGGATTGCTTTTTCCACTATCTCACCGGCTGAGACTAGTTGATGTTCAAATAGAAATTTATTCCTAGCCTTCCAAATGATCCACATGATTATGGCTCCCTGGGTGATTATTATCCTGTTTTCGAAAGGCTTGATCAACTCTGTTATCCATTCTTTGCAAGACTTGTTGTAGTGTTTGAGTCTTAGCCCCAAGTTTGAGCCAAGCCAAACCGCTTGGGCCGCCTCACATTCAAAGAATAGATGGTCTTCAGTTTCACTTTTGGCCTCACATGTAGGGCATAAGGTGTCACATAAACAACACTTTATATATATGCACTTTTAAAATAGAAAAAAAATCTATTTCTCTCATTTCATATATAATATCTTTTTTCTATCACTTTATTTTTTTCTCCTTTTATCACTCACGCCACCCTCTCAATGGCTCATTTAAGATAAATTTCTAATTAAGTAGGTAACTCCATACTTTAATTTCTTAATTAAATAAGTAACATCTCCTTTATTTTCCAAATTCTATCTTCACATAAACATCTCCACCCCAATTTTCTCTCATAAATTCTCTCACTCCCAATCTTTATATATATAATTTTTCTTTCCTTCTCTTATTCATGTGGGAACCTCCACCTATTTTCATTAATTTATTTTCTCTTCCTTTTCTATATCATCACTGTTCGTCTTCTACTCCTCTTAAATTGATTTCAAATTTTATTCTTTACCTCATTCATCTTCCACATCCCTTAATCTTTACCCATATCTCTCTCTTTCAAATTTTTTCAATGATCCATTGTCATCGCTGTAGGATGAGAAGCTTTTCAAGGATGTTTCATTCTTTTAACAAGTGGTTTTCTTTCATTCTCAAGTAATCTCTCTCTTAAATAGTTTTAGTTTTTTAGGGTACTGAATTTGATCGTCTTTTCTGGTTTGATATTTTGTTTAAAGTGATTAATAGAATTTTGATTCTATTTTAGAAATAAAAAACCTTTTTTTTTTTTTGTAAAATTTATGATAGAACTCTCCTCTTCAATCAATTAAAGAAAATTTTCATTTTTTTGGGTACAAATCTAAGGCCCTTTACAAGTTTTAGTATATTTCACAGTTTGATTATGAAATTCAACTTAGTAGTCTTAAACTTCCATGATGATGATGATGAGGCTTCACCAATGCTGGCATGTCGTTGTAGAAGAGGAGGTGAGATTTTAACCTTAATTATGTTCTGCATATAATTTTGTCATAGAGTTTGTTGCTTGGTAGTTTTGACAAATCTAATTTTCTCTCTCGACTCTTCTGCTTTCTCATTATATAATTACCGTTGCTATCGGTTTGTGTAGAGAGCAACAATTTCCATAATCTAATGCTACTGTTGCATGATGAATGAGGGGTTCTAACCATTTATGCCTAAATTGAATAGATCAGTCCATTGTGGAGTTCACCATAGTATTACTCACGTAATGTTGCATTGGATTATGTTGGAATTATATTTTCATGCTTCTATTGATAATTTAAATACCATTGTTTCAATGAATAATCTATACTGGTACGTGTTCTATTGTATTACACTATTAAATAAATATAATTTAGAGGGTATGACTATGCCAATGGAGGCTCAAGTTTAATAGAATTCTTCTTATCCAAGGGAGATAAGAAGCATATAGAGGATGAATAACTATGTCAATGGAGATAAGAAGCATACAGAGGATGAATGACTATGTCAGCGGAGATGAGAATATGGGCGTAAATGGAACAGAGATGAACCGGATATACATGAATATGGTATCCAATTTTATAAAATATACATAGATCTGGTATCCAGTCCGATATCCGGCAGAGCATATAAAAAGAGACTCGTCTCTGGCTCCATTTTGATAAACAGATATCGGATCCGGATATCCAAGATGGACCATAGTTGAAAGGGTGGGGTGCCTAGGGTTAAAACTGTAAAAAATATAGGCAAATGAACATTTGCACCCTATTTTAAAGAGGCACCAAATTCATAAAACCATCAAGTGCTAGCCTGTGGTGAGGGCACATGGATGGACAAACAAATTATATATTTATATATAATTACATATGTTTATATTTAACTGGATCCAGACCTTTACCAGAACAAATAAAGGTGGATCCTCTCTGGGTTTGGTATAATCGGATATATTACTTAGTAGATCAGATATATAAACGGACCGGATCTTTACAGTTCCAAAATTGTATATTTAGATTTGGAGTCGGACGGATACCAAATTTTTATCGAATAATTTGTAGCCCTAGATAAGAAGCATATAGAGGGTGAATGCCTATGCCAATGGAGGCTCGAGTTTAATAGATTTATGCTTAAACATCTTTCCCTTTTTTTTTTTTTTTCTAGAACAACATATCTATTTTTTTTAGAGAGAACAATATAACTTGTTAATGTCGATTGCATTGAATATCATTTTCTTGAATTGTTTAGTGAAAGTTGAGATTTGTCTTATTCATTGTGGTTAGTTTTATGAGATTGTGATCACTTAATTTTTTTTTTTTATAAAAGTAATAAGCTAGATTTTTATTTAAGATATGGTTGTATATTGGATTTAATTTTGTTCTTTATGGATTTTTATGCATCATATGCACTTCATACACATTGTATCTTTTTTTTTTTTTTTTAATTGCTTCATGTTATGGCTTATTTTTATTAATACATTTCGTTCGTCATAAAGGTTTTTTCGCTAGAATATATATTTAAAAAACTTGTGATGATTTTGAGGCCCTCATTGCCTTCCTACACATGCTTCAACCACACGTGTAGTTCTCATTGCTTTCTTACACATGCTTATTCCACATAAGTGTATTTTCTCCCCTCTCTAATAAATCTCTCAATTAAACATATAATTTAATAGAGAATTTAAAGCAAATAATAATATTACCAAATTTATTATATTTTCTCTCCCTTAAGTTCTCTCATCTAAACTCCTTTACTTTCTTACACATGCTTCCCTTGTACATGTGAATTCTCTCTCCCATTTAATTTCTAAGTAGATAATTTCCTTAAATGTTCTAACTATTTTTTCCTTATTTATTCTTCTAAGATTTTGTTGTTACACATCATTAAA
Source organism: Platanus orientalis (assembly GCA_025762735.1). NCBI lineage: Eukaryota > Viridiplantae > Streptophyta > Magnoliopsida > Proteales > Platanaceae > Platanus > Platanus orientalis. The sequence goes on along the minus strand of JAOXJP010008403.1, from coordinate 13,728 downwards.
TACAATTTTGATGCTGTATATCATTTAAAATATTTTCTAATTAGGAAGATTAGCTTTGTTATATATCTCTATAATAAATACCATATAAAAGATTTGCTTATTAGGAAGATTAGCTTCATTTCATATCTCTCCTAAATTTTATCTTCTTATTAATTATCAATATCAATCTTTATACTTTTAAAATTAAACCTTTTATTTCCATATATAATTTGTATTTTTTTGTTATAAGAAATTATCACCTCAACAACCCCTATGCAAAAATATTCTTTTATAATATTGCATAATATTTCTTCCACACATGTTTCTTTCTCAACCTCTTCGTATTCTCTCTTCCATTTTTATTTAATACATTTCCTTTATTTTTTGTTCCATTTATTTCATTTTTTTATTTGAAAGTTACATGTTTTGATAAGGAAACCTTTCACAATTTTGACTAATATCAATTTTTTTTTTTTAATTTTTGGGTATGGTTATTCAAAATTCATTTAGACATTAAAGATGGTAGAGAAATGAGATAATGTAGGGAATGATTTATCTATAATAAATGCCAATATTTAATTTTAGAAATTACCTAGCATAGAAGTATTCTACATAATTCTTTTTATTTTATTTTTAGTATGGTTATTCAAAATTTGTTTAAAAGAAAAGATGGGAAAGAAAGCAACTCGTGATGCATCTGTTCTACATCTCCCAAGGATCAACAATGATCATGCTCTAATTCTCCTAAACATAGAGAAGGCCAGAAGAAGGAGACCGCCATTCATAATTGAAGCAATGTGGTTTAAAGAAGAATCATTCAAGAATGCGATAGATCAAGCATGGAACAAAGCGCCTGAACATTCTATCATTAGAAAAATCAAGCACTTCAAGAATGATATCAAACATTGGAGCAAGCAGTAGAAATTTGGCAACATTCAAAATGAAATACATAAAGTCAAGCAAGATCTTCAAGCCGTCTAGATGGCAGCACCAGATGATGATAACTCAAGGAAAGAAGAGCAATTGGTGGAGAGCCTCAATAAAAGGAGAAAGAATAGAATTTCTTCTATCAGAATGTCGACTGGAGAGTTTTCAAATGATGAAAAATATATCATCAGGAGTTTCTCTGAGTACTTCAATGTAATATTCTCATCCAACAATCCCATTCCAATAGATCAAGATTTTCATTTCATAAATAATCCAGTTTCAAGAGAGGAGAATGAGCTCTTGGAGTCAAAACCAAGCGTGGAGGAAATCAAGGAGGCACTAGATTCCATGCGCCCACTCAAAGCGCCTGGCCCTGATGGTATACCTGCAATGTTCTACCAAAAACTCTAGGACACTACTGGAAATGATCTAGTAAAGCTTGTCCAACAGGCATTTAGAGAGTACAACATTCTAGAGGAAATCAATAAGACATATATTGTTCTTTTTCCGAAGAAAGAAGTGGTGGAAATCCCTGCACACTACAAACCAATCTTTTTATGCATTGTTACGTATAAGCTGATAGCCAAGATTATTGTTAGACGTATCAGACCCTTCTTGGATAGACTAATATCATCTACTCAGGGTGCATTTGTACCAGGACTACAAATAACAGATGATATCATAATAGTTCAGGAGATCTTCTATTCCATGAAATATAAAAAAAGGGCGGCCCAGTGCATGAGGCTCCTGCTAACGCGGGGTCTGGGGAGGGCAAGATGTACGCAGCCTTACCCCCATTTCTAGAAAGGCTGTTTCCGTGACTTGAACCCGCGCCACTAGGGACGCTAATGGTAAGCCTTATTATTGGGCCATTCCATGAAATATATGAGTGGAAAAAATGGAGGATTTGCCTTGAAACTGGATATGGCGAAAGCATATGATAGGGTGGAATGGGAATTTCTCAATGTGGTGCTAAAGGGATTCAAATTTCAAAGCAAAATCCATGACCTAATCATGTTAGGTGTTCAAGGGGCTATATTTTCTATGCTTATCAATGGGAACCCAGAAGACAACATTGTTCTAGCTCCTGGAATCAGACAAGGATGCCCCCTCTCTCCATACTTATTCATTCTGTGATCTGAAGTATTATCATGCCTGATAAATAAAATGGTGGAGCAAGGGAAATGTAGAGGCATCAGAATCAATAGGTATGCACCAATGATCTCATAATTAATGTTTGCTGATGATCTTCTACTCTTTGGAAGAACTAATTTGCAGGAAGTTGAGAATCTCAAAACCACCTTGGAGAACTATGAGAAATGGTCGAGTTAGAAGGTGAACTATGAAAAGTCAGCCCTGCATTTTAGTAGGAATGTTACTGAAAGCAAGAAGACAAAAATCCTCAGGTTCATGGGTGTTCAGGTGATGGGTAAAGATGATAAATATCTAGGCAAATTCCTTTTTCAAAATGACTCAAGGAAGAATACATATGAATTCCTACTCCAAAAATATCAAACCAAGCTCAAAGGTTGGAAGGCCAAACTGATGTCTCACGTTGGCAAAACTACCTTAATCAAATCAATATTAGCTTCTATCCCAAGCTACTACATGGCCATCAATCTTATCCCAAAATCCATCTGCAAGCAGATTAATGGGATCTAGAGAGATTTTTGGTGGGGGAAACAAGAAGGAAAAGGCATGTAGTACTTGAAAGTTTGGAATAGTTTTCAAGAAAAAAAAAGAGAACGAAGGCCTTGGGATCAAAGAGATGGAAGCTGTAAACAATGCTCTTATTGCCAAACTAGGATAAAGATTCATCAAGAATACTGAAGACACATGGGTAAAATTGTTCAAGGCGAGATAATTGAGCAATACAAGCTTTTGGGGGGCGAAACAAACCAAAGCAATACCATCCACATGGAGGGCTATACTTGGTACCAGGGAGTTGCTCAAAGATGGTGTATGCTGGTCGGTTGCAAGTGGTCACAATATCCATATTTGAGAGAATCCCTGGATCCTTGGTGTTCCATTTTATAGAACTATGGCAAACACTATAGGATCTACTAAGAAGAGAGTAACTGAATTGATTGATCAAACCACCCGCAACTGGAGAACAGACGTTTTGGAAGAGTTATTTCCTACAAATGTAGTAGATGCTATAAAGAAAATTCATCTAAACGAAGTGGATATGCATGAGAATGACAATCTAATTTGGACACTTACCCCCTTAGGTAACTTCTCAACTAAATCAGCATATACTCAAGTTATCAAGAGAAAGACATCTTCTTCTATTAAGTTGGATGACAATTCTGCAAGAGTTTTTAAGGAATTATGGAAACTCAAAAATATCCCTCCACGTGTTGTGTTGTTCATTTGGAGATGCTTACATAATGCCATTGCTATTAGAGGGAATCTCTCCAAATTCATTAGTTCAATTGATCCATTATGCCCATGTTGTGAAAAAGAAAGGGAAACGGTGGATCACCTATTCTTTAACTGTGAATTTTCACAGTCCGTCTAGTTTGGCTCCCTGTTGGGATTAAGAACTAGAGAAAGAAGAAGATCTCTCAAGGAGTGGCTAGAAGACTGGTGCTCTTTATTGTCTAACCCTTATGTCTTCTCTATGGGCGCTCTCATATTATGGCACATATGGAAAGCAAGGAATGATAAAATCTTCAACAAGCTTCCTCTTTCAGCTAATAGGATTATTTATAAAGCATCCAAAATGTTTCAAGAAATACAAGATCTTGATGCACACAATATAGGTGGAGACGAGCCCAACACAAGACCTCATCATGATCAAAATAATAGCAACAATCCTCTTACTTGGATTCCTCCCCCAAAAGGTTTCATCGAAATAAATGTGGATGGAGCTACAAAACCACTAGGAGCGGCTACAACTATTTCTAGAGATCAAATGGGCACACTTATTGAAGGCTCTTTGAAAATTATTTTTGGAGGCAATGTAGAGGAAACAGAAGCATGGGGATTTCTCCTTGGGTTAAAGCTCGTAGAAAAGCATACAGGCAACGGTTTTATCATTGAAGGAGATTGCCAATTGGTAGCTAAGCTCTTATTAGACAAGGAGGCAAAACCTCCATGGAGAATAGCAAACATGATACAAGATTGCAGGAGTCTGCTAAACTCATCCATTGAAATATCATATGTTCCAAGGAGATGCAATAGTTTGGCACATCATATGGCATCAAGCGCAGCTAGGAACCAAGTGGACGGCTCATGGAATTTGGATTCATTTGATGATGTTTTAAAAACAATTACTATGTTTGAAAAGCATTTTGTAATCATTCCCAGCTGATTGAATTTGAGCATTTGCTCCCTACCAAAAAAAAAAAAAAAGCAACTTATGATGATTTAGAAGCCCTCATTGCCCTCCTACACATGCTTCTACCACACGTGTGTTGCCTTCTTTGCTTCCATACACATGCTTCTCATGCACATGTGTATTCTCACTCCCATTTAATTTATAATTAGACATTTTATTCAAACGTTCTTACATTTTCGAGGGATGCCACATGGATACCTAATTGTTTCATAAACCCTATCTTTCCTTTCTTAATTTTTTTTTATTTCTTACTTATCTTAGATGTTTCTCTCTCCCCTTCTTAATTCTACAACCTAAAATCTCTCTCTTCATAAATATCACTTAATGTATAAAAAAAATCCCCTTTATAAAAATCTATATATGTTATCTCCCAAATTAATTAAATATATATTTTCATCTTTTCTACCATAACTTATTGTTTTATTATAATCCTAAGGACATTTTAGGAGAAGAATATATTTTAAGAAATTTAATTAGTTGTCAATTAAAAGAGGGAAGTCTATGGAACATTTTATTATAATGAGATTTTAGAAAATAGGATTTAAATGGTTAGATAAAGATTTTAGGAGAGAGGAAGACAATGAGAAAAATGTAGAGGTATCCAATTAAAAAGGATTTATTAATGATTTATGATAAATTATTGAAAAGAAAATGTTTAGAAATTAAATGAATTAATGGAAATTTAAGAAGAAGAGAATAAAAGATGTTTTATTAGAATATATTCTTGTGGGTTTTTTACCAAACTGTGACTGAATGTATGTTGGTTTTTTCTTTTAATTTTTTATGCTCTTGTCTCTATATTCCTCTCTCCTCAACGGTTTTACTTTGAACTCTTCTGATTCATCTTTATCTATATAACTAGGGGGTTAGAGAGGAAATCCCTTGGTGTTTGTTCTGTGTTCATGGTTTTTTGACCAAAGCTCATCTCAAGGTATGTTGATTTTTTTTGTTTAATTGTTTTTTTTTTCTTAGTTTGATTTTAATGGTTTTTTTTACTCTTCAATAGGGGATGTTTAATTTTTTTCCCGTCATTTTTTGGGTTAAAGATTTTATTTCTTTACACTATTCTTTCAGATTTCTTGCTCTATAAAGTTTACACTATATCTTCTATCATAATGTTCAATTCAAAGTACTAACTAACATCTCTATTGCATATGAGATTTCTTTACTCATGTTCTTTTCCACTATGGGTTTTCTTTGAAATTAAGGACTTCTCACCATCTCTATTTATATAATCACCATGATTTTTGTCTCAACCAATAACTGAGTAGGTCCTGATGATTTATTGGATGGTTGTGCTCACAAAGCTTATGGGTCTAGATCAATTAAAATTTATTCATGGGTTGTGCTCATCATGATGCCTAAGATGAGAAAAACTCAAAATTAGAAGCTTTGGATTACCAATCAATCTGATCTTTGGTGCATATGTTCAATGAAGCGTGGATTAATAATCAACAAAATATATGGTCTATAATGGGCCTGAACGATAGGGGTGGGTCAAGTTTGTGTCGTGTCGAGTTAAGGGTATATGACTATATAAGTCAACCCAAACACGACCCATTTATTAATCATGTCAAAATGGATCGACCTCTTTGACCTGAAACATGATTACAATAAATCCTAATCCACTAATTTTGTATAGGGATCATGGGTCGTGTGACCTAGGTTTGGCAACTCATATTGGTGGGTCATGTTCATTTCATGTCGAGTTAAGGGTATACGACTATGTGGTCAACCCAAACATGGCCCATTTATTAATGATGTCAAAGCGGGTCACTTTCCCCTATTTGACTACCCTGTTTCCTTAAAATCTCTTCCCCTTTCTCTCTCCCTTTACAAGTTTCCTTTATTATTAATTGGTTTCTATTTTAAAACTGTTTTTAACTCTAATTGTTCTTCTTTCTATCTTCTAGTTTTACAATATCTAAACTTTTTTCATTTTTATCTCTAAATCCTTCTCTTTTATTAATTTTTCTATCTTAAACTCAAATATTAATTTTCAATTTGGTTTCATTAATAATTATATTGTCTATTCTTTTTGTTCATTTTTTAAATTTAAATTATTTATCTTATAGGACTTACATATCCATTTTTTTAATTGATATTTTCAAGTTTTTATTTTATTTATATTTATTTTTAACATCCATTAGTCACTCACCCGTGTTTACATGGGTTCATTTGCTAGTATATATAAAAAAGCAAAGATCCCATTGATAGGATGGTGAGCCTAATGGAATAGACTAGAGATGGTCTTGGCAATAACCATGGGAGCTAAGGTTCTTCCTTATGAGTGTTGTCCCAAGATACCACATAGGATCCCACTGATATGATGGCGGCTACGAGATAAGAGAAGTTGTCCCATGACTACTAGGGTGAAGGCTTTGAATTTGGTAGGATCTGAAAAGTCTCGAGCTTTCTTCTAACCTCTCTTGAGTAAGAGATCGAAAGGACAATGCAGAAAATCTCCCGAAGCTTCCTTAGGCAGAAAATTCTGTGAGTTATTGAGGGTAGAATGGAAATCTTTGAAATAACTATTCTTGTGAATTGGAAAAACTGCCTCTATGTTGCAACAATATTTCCAGCCTAAGAATGATTCCAACTCTTCGATGGTTGGAAAAAGCTCATGTTTCTCAAAGTAGAACACCATAGCTAAAGGATCCCAAAAGGAGATGACCACTTCCAAAAGTGGTCAATCGAGACGTATACGGGCTAGTGGTAGGGTGGCACCGAGCCAACTCTGGTTTATCCAGACTTCTTGCTCCTCAAGTGGGAGGGCAATAAGCGCATTTACAAAATTCATGTAGGTGGTGGAGAATGACTCTAAGCATATGAGCTAAGGTCCATACTTGCCAAACAATCATAAAAGAGGGTTAAATTGACGAATTTAAAGAAAAAAACTTATATTGGAAAAATTAGGTCTCAATACCTGAATTTCACCTCAACGCCCATTAAAATTCAGGCATTGGGGGCACATTCAAGCATCATAAGCAGTTATGATTTTAAATAGGCCTACAAGTTCATTTTTGTCATTTTTTGAGTTTTCGAAAGATAGAACAATGGGAGAATGAGGAAAATTCCTGGAGATCCACCTCAAATACCTTTTTAATCTCTTTGATTTATAAAATCAACATGAGTGCTAGCAAATCATCGCGGAACTACCCACTCCTTGCCTCTCAAGAAAAAACTTTATAGAAAAACCCGGTTTCGGACTTGGTAAGTCTTTGTTTCTTTTATTGTTCATTTGTTTTGATAAAATATGAATTTCATTATTGCTCCATCTAGATTTAGATGATTCTTTGAAGTTTTACATATTTATTTTAAACTTTTAGACTTTTCGGCTCTTTTTTCCAAAAAGAAAATCATAAACCCTTGATTTTATAAAAAAATAATGACTTTTTATTTTGAACCACATGCTTTATGTGTTTTTGATCATCTAGCATGTTTTATGTGTTTTTAATGTCTTTTGTTTATTTTATGCATGTAGGTGAGGGAGGATGTGTCGGCGCATGAATCTTGGAAAACGTGCTAGACATGTGGGGCTGCTTGTGCTAGTAAGCCAAGGATCAAATGGAGGCCATGGGATTTGGGCCATTTTTATGTTTGCTGTTGCTGAAGGCCAACAAAGGGCTACTGCTCCCCCTATTGATTTTTACATGATGATAGTGCTATCTACGGAGGGAAAACCTCCTCCCTTGTGATGGACCCATCTTTCGAGTTGGTCCACAAGTGCCTATGGCCACAACCCATTGTGTACTATAGAGAATCGAAGGGTGCTCTACCATCATGGTTAGAGAAGAATTACACCTGGGCCACTGACGAAAGCTTGGCTAAGGAGATTGATTTCATAGTTAGGGCATTCCTGATCTATATGTTGACCCTGTCGATCTTTAGTGAGAAAAGTGACCAGATATCTTTCACCTGCTCCCAGCTCTAGAGGACCTAAGCGAGGTGAGATCATACTATTAGGGTAGATCTGCCCTTAGGTGAATGTACTCCAACATGAGTGAGGTGGCCAATAAAGGGGCCCTGTGTTTCTTGGCCTTCATTTCTTATGGGAGGTATGCTTATTTTTTATTTGTTTATTTTATTTTATAACTTACATTAACTTATTTTTAAATAACGCATGTGTGGTGCTCTGAGAGGCTGCCACCTTTAACAGTAAAGAGGAGAGGTCCTAACCTTTTTCCTTTCCCTTGTGTGGAGAGGTGGGCTAGTTCTCACACACATCACAAGAATAGAAAACCCATCTCGGGTTTAGGAGGGAGTTGGACCAGATCACCTCCTCACAAGTGAGTGTAATTGTTTTAACTTAATTATATATATATATATATATATATCTATATATATATATATATATTGTTGGTGCTGAATTAAATTCTTGAGGTTGTGCAGGTTAATTGGAATCCCTGTGTGTTTTAGGCCCTTGATAGAGAAGAGGCTACAGACAGGGACCAAGTACTGGATTAGTCCCAATCGAGGATAATCCTGATCGCTCTAGGTGAGATAGAGTGGTATCTGGGGGAGCACTACTGGAAGCATATAGGACATCCTGAGGGGTTTGTGGTCCCTCGCTCGCCCCCTTAAGTCATAGAGATAGAGGGTCCGATAGGGTAGGGACAGGTTGGGGACGCCATACAAGGGTATTTGGTCCCTAATGTAGACTATGTTGAGTGGTAGGTTACTCAGACTTGTGGGCCCCTAGCAGAGCCCATTGAGCCTCAGGTATATTTTGTTTTGTCTTATTATTTTATTTGTTTTATTACCTTTTTTTTTACTTGACTGATTTATCATCTCCTTTTTGCTTGGTGGGTCTTAACACAAGGGGTCAGCCTGAAGGTGAACCCCAAAAAGCCAAGACTCTCACACCTAAGGCTAAGAGAAGGAGAAAGAGGAAGGTTCCAAGAGAGGGTGTCTCTTCTGGTGACTTGTTAGGGGGGTTCCCGAGACAGTCATTGTGACTGATGCTTGAGGGGGATTATTGGAGATGCGATTTCCCGAGAGAGAGAGAGAGAGGTCCCTGAGAGTTGGCTGCCTCCGGACTTTGTGACCAAGGTAACTTTTGATTTATCTTTTATTTATTTTACTTATGTTATGTTGAGGTATTTACATTTGTTATCTATGCATGTTTCCCAAGACACATTTGTCGGCGCCCTCATAGGCTAGCTAGATCTAATGCCTTGGTGAGCCAAGTCCATTTTGACCATACAATGGAACTTGTCTCTCTGAAGAAGTGCAAGGCCCACATTGTTGAGGTGAGGGTTAGATCCTTTTACTATTTGCTTTCTTTGATAAAAACACCTTCTATATTGTCTAACTTATTTATTTGGGGTGTTTTTCAGCTGAAGAAGAGGTTTTCCCCAAGTGGGGGGAGTAGACGTGCTAGTTGTGGTAGAGCTAGCATCCCTACAGAGGGTAGGATAGATGAGGCCCTAGGGACCACATATCTAATTGGAGATGCCCTTGTTACCACAAGACAACAACATAGCCCAGTCAAGGGTAGGGGAAAGAGGTATCTATAGCTAGTAGTGTTGAGGAAAAGGGGATCTAGAAGACCTACAAGAGGAAGCATGTGGGTGAGAGTTGTCCAAGGAAAGATTGGTCGAGCTAACTGTGGACAAGAATGTAGAGGAAACTCTTGACAAGGAGTAGAGAGACTTTTTATGTATTTATTTAATTTTTGAAAAATGTATGGACTTATTTTGGAAATGGAATAAAAGAATCTTTATTTGGGTTTAACCAATTGTTCAAGTGCATATCCCATATATAATAAGGTAAAAGAGTTGAGAAGTATATCAAACATAAATATAGAACGGAAAATGGTTGGACTAAATATCTAAAAAAATTGTTTCTTTTTAAATGGAAAATTAGACATGAATTCTTGGTTCCAATATCAACACATGCAAGCACACAGATGAAAAACGACAATCAAATTCTTATTTCTAGACCTTTAAACTATTTAAGTGTATTGTAAATAACTTTAACCTAAAATGAATCTACATGCATATTTTTGGATAGAATCTATAAGTAAGGTGATCCAATCTAAACACCTCCTTAAAAAGATCGGATCATGAGAATAGTGACTAGTTTGGGTTACGTAGCCTAACCGCGCTTATGTAGTAGCCACAACACTAGCGTTGTCTCCCATCCTAAATGTGTGCCAATGTCGGTCCATTGGTGGGTAGTGACAAAATAAAAAGGGCTTTTGAATGTTTGTGCAAAGTGCAGTGTTGTAGCTTATGGACTTATAATAGAAAATATGGGCGGCCTAGTGCACGAGGCTCCCGCTAACACGGGGTCTGGGGAGGGAAAGATGTACGCAGCCTTACCCCCATTTCTAGAGAGGTTGTTTCCGTGACTTGAACCCACGCCACCAAGGACGTTAACGGTAAGCCTTACCGTTGGGCCCAGCCGCCCTTTCTTATAATAGAAAATATAAAGAATTAAAATCAAAATAGTATTTCAAACAAATTATTCAATGTGAATTTGGATCCTAAGAAATAATTCAAGTTGTTCTAAATCTAATGTGAGCATATTTTCTAAACCTAAATGTTTACAAATGAATGCATATCTTATTAATTAATGACATGCCCTAGAATCTTTGTGAACACATGCTTATAAAATGAAAGCAAAGAAAGAATTTATAGCTCATGCTACAAAGAAAAAGTAAATGACAATTTTAAATCGTATATTTAGAGATAAAATAGTGACATGTCCCCAGTGGAGTCACCATTCTGTGGGCATCACTGGAAAGTCTACCGTGCCCAATTCGTGGGGATGGGGCCCGGGCATCATGTTGCCAGGATGCATTTAGGAGTCACCACCAACTCAGGTTTCACATACCGATGGAGCTGGATATCGGCTTCCTTTCTTAGGGAAAGGAAGTGTGGGCTTGGTGCCCCATTCTAGACCCTTAGGTCTAGGGGATTTGACTCTCGATACTGGTTTGGTTTTTTAGAGATAGGGAAGCTGTTTTGATGCATTTAGGGAAGGTGTTAGGCACCCCAATTACTCACATTTTTTGGGTGGTTTCTCTAACATAGAAATTCATAATTGTCATAATGTGAAAGTATGGGATGTGATGGATTTTGGATGATTCATGATCCAATGCTTGAATTTTAACTCCAACGATCGAATTTTTATGCCTAACACCTAAAATGCTGAAAAGTGGGCCCAACCTTAGTTTAGAGATTGGTAAGAGATTTCTAGGGACTTGATGATGTATTTTATTTTGTTTGGAGGGAGCTTGAGTTCATGCCCAACTTCTGTTTTGCAATTGCATTAAGACCCTCACTAGTTTATTGCTTAAATTTAAGTCCTACACCTGAATTTTTACAAAAGCTAATTTAAGGTGTTGGGACAATTGTGGGCCCCATCTGTGAGTTAGAGTGAATCAAGTGTGTTATAGGTTTCTAGGGAGTATTTCCTAAGCTATTGAGTCTTGTAGGCCCTCTGTTGGTCGTGATGGAGGGTATGTGGTAGCTATAGGTCCGACGCTTGAATTTCCACGTATGCCTAAATTTTATGTACAATGCTTGAATTTTTCTATAGGATAAATTCAGGCATTGGGATAGTTGTGGGCCTCCTCTGGGAGATAGAGTGAGTCAATTACCCAATGGCCTTTCAAAAGACATCTCCAAACTTCTGGGGTCTTGGGGGCCCTCTCTCCATACTTAAAAATGGGTATCTATAAATTATAGGCTTGATGCCTGAATTTCTACATATGCCCAAATTTTATTCCCAACGCTTGAAATTTTAATTTTGTAAATTCAAGTGTTTTATTGTTAGGAGGATCCATAGTGGGAGTGTACTCCAACCAGTGTAGGGGACTTCCCCGAGTCTGTCTAAAGTCTCTAGTGGGTTCAAAGGCTTGACATGTGGGCTGAGATGGCCACCCCTCATTGGGTCAAAAGGGAGGTCCATGGGATGGGTGCCATGTGGGAAAGGCGGTGAGATGGAGGGTTGTGATGAGGAGGTGATTGTCAAGGGCTGAGATGAACTTAGGGAGGGTGTGGATGTGGCTAGGGTTTAGGATGAATGATCAAGGCCTTTCATCAAAAGTGGGGTTTGAGTTGATGCCAAATCAAGGGCCTTAACTCAAACCTACTTTAAAGATATTTTGGAATGTGTAATGAGTGCTTTTCATAAATATGGAAAAGTAATGATTGCTTTTGTGAATTTGAATCCCCTTACTGTCTAGGTGTACTTTATGGTCTCTCAAACTCAAAATTTTTGAACTTATTGTGCTTTCTGGGTCTCTTGGAAGCTCCGGTCATAATGCCTTTATCGGAATTGAAACCAAATAAGTGCAAGTAAGGGAAAATGGGTTTGAATGACTCCAAAATTCCTCAAACACATGTAGTAAGGGAAAAATGTTAAAACTGAATTCCAGGGTCTTGATATAGAAGGTAATTTTAGGTTTGGTGAAAGGTAGGTTCAAAGCATTCATAAAACCGATACCCGAGTCAGAATTAGCATTTAAGACTCTATTTCGACAAAAACCAAAACCCTAGCAAAACTGGAATTGGATTATGCTAAGTCTTCCTTAGAAAATTCTTTGGTCATAGAGTACTGAAGCTTTTGGAATGCTGGAGACATGGGATTTGATAGACTAGTAATTAGGTTCTTAGAGAATCTTCGAGAGATTTTTTAATGGGGTCACTTAGTGGAAAAATACAGCCTTGATTTGTGAGAAAATAAGGAATTGGGCTAGGCTGAACCTGCCATTGTTATTGTCCATTAGACAGTCTTTTATGGGCATGAAAAAGCCCAAGATAATGGGTTTGATCTTATAGATTTTGGATTCTGGGGGTTTACTGAGTGTTGAATACAGTTATATGTGTTTTGATTTGATCGACAAAGGATGGGGTGATTGAAGCATGTTGATTTCTTGATAACACTACTTGAGGAGACAATTCTTCGAGGGTTTTGGAGTTGTTAAGAGATGGCCTCTGACTAACTGAATTTTGGATCTCTAAAGCAATTTCCAGAGACTGTTGAAGGTAGATTAATTGTTGAAAATGCCTGGGCTTTATTTAGAGAAATTGGGGTAGGAGGAGTTTGCCAATGGCTTAAATTGAGAGATGGTTTTAAAGCTTTGGTAAAAACTGAGAGATGGCCATTGGCTATTCAATATTTGGATGTCTGGAGAGTTTTTGAGAGCCTCTCAGATGTTAAATACAACCAAAATTGTCTTAGTATGACTTAGAGAGGTTTTGAGAGATTTGGGTAAGTATAGAACACAAATGGGTTTGATTGAGAAACGGTCTTTTGAAGATCTAGAAAAAATTGAACAACAGCTACTGACTTTTCTGAATTTGGATATCCAGGGAACCTTTGAGGGTCTCACTGTGTATCTAATACATACCAAAATATCTTGGTGTTTCAAGAGAATTGAGATATTGGTGGTTGCCAGGGTTTGTTGAGACCTTATATCATTAGACATCCTTTTGAAGATGATCATAATTGGAGTGTGTAGGATC
>JAOXJP010008382.1:0-17946 GCA_025762735.1 Platanus orientalis | reverse complement strand
GTGGGAGTTGGAGTTTTACTTCGTTAAAAATGGGGGAGGTGTGGGATAAAGGGTATAATGGGGAAGGGACGAGGTAAATTCAAAAATTTATGAGGTGTAATCAGCAACGAGTGAGTGTGAGGGGAGTTCAAAAAAATTTGAGGTGTGACTAGCAGATCCCTTGCCAAACACCCAATTGAGCTCAACTCTCATGTAGAAAATCTATTGTCTTTATTAAGTCTTGAATGCACCGATCCACAATTTGTGGGAATTTGTGGCATGGGCAGAATTGGGAAGACAACTATGGCTAAGGCTATTTACAATCAAATTTTCAAAAGTTTTGAGGGTAGTAGTTTTCTTGCAGATGTTAGGGAAGAAGCTTCAAAAAGCAACGGTCTAACTAGTTTGCAGAATCAACTCGTCAATGATATTTTAGGAAAACAAAACCAGACCATTAGTCAAGTTGATAGAGGATCAATACTGATAGAAAAATATCTCCGAAGGAAAAAAATTCTTCTTATTCTTGATGATGTGGATGATCGTAAACAACTAAATGCATTAGCTGGTGAGCTCCATTGGTTTGGTCTAGGAAGTAGGATCATCATAACAACCAGAGATAGGCATGTTCTAAAAGTGGGTCAAGTTGATGATAATAGTATCTATGAACCCAAAGAATTGGACGACGATCAATCTCTCGAACTCTTTAGCATGCATGCCTTTAGAAGAGACCAGCCTCCTGAGGATTTTATGAAGCTCTCCGAAAGAGTGGTAAGATATGCTGGAGGACTACCCTTGACTATTGAGGTGTTGGGTTCCTCTCTATGCAACGTTAAAGAAAGTGAAGTATGGGAAAGTACAATGCTAAAATTAAAAGAAATTCCTATTGAAGAGGTTCAGAACAAGTTGAAGATAAGCTATAGTAGACTAGACGCTAACGAGAAAGCAATATTTCTTAACATTGCATGCTTTTTCATTGGAATCAATAAAGAAATCCCAATTTATCTTTGGGAAGATTGTACTCATTCAAAAGTCCCTTGTAAAGGTTAGTAAATATAATGGGTTATGGATGCATGATCAACTTCGAGACATGGGAAGGCGAATTGTCAATGAGGAAAGCCCTAATGAGCCTGGGGAGCGTAGTAGATTATGGTCTCGTGAGAAGTCATCGAGGTATTGAAAAAACGTGAGGTAAGAACTAGATGCTTGAATCTTCTATTGATATTTTACATAACCATAGAATCCTAAAAATTAAAGAGTTATTAAAATAAATTGCAAGCGAACCAAATTTAAGAAATTTATCATTCTTATTTGAAAGAGTCTATACATCTGGACTTGGAAGGTTGAATGTATCTCCTACTGCTTTAATTGGGAAAGAGGACGTTACTTTCAGTTTGATGACCTTGCAGCAATGTCTAACCTAAGATTACTCTTGGTTGCTGATTGTATGAACTTTGAGGGAAACATTGAGAATCTACCTTCAAGCCTACAGATGGCTCCGTTTACTCAGATATCCTTTGAAAATTCTACCATCCAACTTTTGTATGGAGAAGCTTGTTGTTCTCCAGTTATCAGGTAGTTTGATTGAAGAAGCATGGAACAACGGGCCTCAAAACAAGGTACATTGTTTCTCTATTATTCTCTCATTTCGTTACCATATATTACATGGAAACTAATATTTAATTACTAATTTGTTATTCAATTGACAGCGATTTGAAAATCTGAAAGTTCTTGATCTCAGCTATGGTCGGTATCTAGCCAGATCTCTGGACTTCTCGGTATTCCCAAAGTTAGAGAGATTGATTCTTGCACAATGTAAGGCATTGGTTGGTGTACATGAATCCATCCGGCAGCTCAAGATGCTTGTTTACTTGGATCTGAAATACTGTTCCAAACTCAAGAAACTCCCACACAGTATTTCTATGTTGCGTTCTCTTCGAGAACTTAATCTCCGTGGCTGTTCTCAATTCCAGGAGTTGCCAAAGTCAATTGGTGATCTGAAATCCCTAGAAAAGCTAAGCTTGGGTTATACATCAGTCTACAGTTGGAATGCTATCTAAAATAAGATGCTTATCATTGACGTCTTGTAGATCACTAAAAAGAATACCTGATTCAATTTGGAGAATAAATTCATTGGTTATGATCTACATAAGTGGCACATCAATTGCAGAGATACCTGATGCTATTGGACAGCTAAAGAATCTTGAGGACTTGGCTATATCTTGTTGCGGAAACTTTGAATTCTTACCAAAGCTTCCCTTGAGCCTAATCAATCTTGATGCTTCATACTGTTATTCATTGGAAAAAATACTAGATTTTTCAAATTTGAAAGTTTTAAAACGTTTAGATCTTAGTTATTGTTCGAAGCTATCTGAGATTCGAGGGCTTGAAGGAGCGGAATCCTTGGAAAATTTGGAGGTGATAAAATGCATCAAACTCATAAATACTCCAACAGAAGTGCTTATTCAGGTCTTTTCTCTGTCTTCCTCTCCAACAAAAGAAACTTCACAATTTTTCAAAAAAATCCCCAAATATGTTTCTTAGGGAACATTATTAAATAGTTTCTCAAGTTTCTGATGGCGGGTCTTTATCTCTTACAGGATAGCTTCAACAATCAGCTATATTCTTTTAGTGAAAATCAGCAACGTTACATGATTGGTGATGACGTGATCAACAATGGGATGATCTTGTGCATTGTTTTAGAATTAGGAATAAAGATACGAAAGCTACTAATCCGAACTCTAGTAATTAAAGCTCGTATCTATAGGAACAATAAACAAGTCACTTGTAAGAGTAGTCTGAAAATTGATATCGAAGGCACTCAAATGGCTTTTCAAAAAATATATTGCATCCACCGTATCCAAGGACTTAATTGGTTTGGGTTTCCTTTGAAAGCCAATGATGAAATTGAGATTGAGGGATTATATTGGCATTTTTTACTTCGGGGTACAGTAGATCCAGATACATATTCGGATACAAAGTACTATACTCACAAGCCGAAACTGAAATGTTTTAAGCTCTTGTCAAAGGACAAGGAACATATGATGGCCGAAGATTTCATCAACTTGTCGTATGATGATCTTAAGCATATTTACTTTCCATCCTCCATCTTACCTTCGAGAATCACATTCGAGGAGAAAGAAGAAGTGCAACAGCCTAACAAGAGACATCGGTCATAACACGGATTCAGGAGGCCTGTAGTTTAACCCAAGCATTCTGATGGGTTTTGTTTATAAAGTATCAAGGCCAGAACTTTCCAATCGTAGCGTTGTTCTGGTGACTGAGTGGAGGTGCACAGTATGTCTCTCTTCATTTCATTTTTCCTAGGAGGAGAAATAGTTCAGTTTTTCCCACGTTGTTAGAATCCTTGTTGGATGATTAATTTCTGAGTTCTCTCTCTCTCTCTCTCTCTCTCTCTCTCTCTCTATTCTAGGTTTTCAAGAGAAAGTCCGTTGTGCTTCAGTGACTCTCTCTGACCTTTCGATTTTTTGGAATGCTTTACTTTTTACATGTTGTATAATGTTTCTATTTTATTTTGTATTGCCCACTCTTTCTTATTCCCCCTTATCTTTTGCTTTCTTTTTTCTGTATACTTGATTTTAAAGATAAATCTTGCTATTTTGCATGTGTCTTGATGTCATTTAGCAGGCACGGTCTAGGAAAAACAACTTTCTGTTCCGGAATTTTGCAGCAGCTTGATTATGGTATTGTGGAATGCCAGGCCTTAGTTCTTGCACCCATTCGAGAAGTTGCAGAACAAATTGAGAAAGTTATGCAAGCGCTCCGTGACTCGGGGTGAAGATTCATGCTTGTGTTGCTGGAACAAGTCTGTGAAGATCAGCGCATTCTATCTAGTGGAGTTCATCTTGTTGTTGGTACTCCAGGTCGTGTCTTTAACATGTTACGGAGGTAGTCCCTTCGCCCTAATTACATTGCATTTGTGTATTGGATAAGGCAGATGAAATTCTATCATGAGGTTTCAAGGATCAGGTTCTTTCTACTTCTTTCATCTGTTTTATTTTTATTTTATTTTTGGTTTATGGTGCTAAGTTAGTTTGTTTTCTTCTTGGTCAATGATGTCATATGGCAAGCACAACAAATTACAATAACATGGAAGAAAGAGGTCTTAAATGTCATTTACTACTTAAATCCTCTGAAGGTGTCATAGTCACGGTATCCCTTTGAGAAATTTTTTCTGGATCTTTAGAACCTGACAGGTGATATTAGCGCCCTTCTATCCAACACACCAACACAACATAAAAGATAATATGGCTATTCAATATGTCTGATGAGGCCGAGATTTGGCTCACCAAGATGGTTGCCTGGTCGTCCTCTTCCGGAATCTCTGGGGCTGGCTCACCTGCAAACAGTTAGTGGTGGATGCCGGTGTGGCGTCGGCCTCCGCCCCTCCGACGATCAAGTTAGTATTCTAGTCTATCCCCTTCTCTACTAAGTTGTGCTTACTTTCTTGTTCCTGGTGAATCCTTGTTCTTATATAGATGTTTATTGGGCAGTCATACGGAGGCATGATCTATGTCAGGAATATTCTGTAAGTTGGTTATGGGAACATGGGCGAAGGTTGCACGTGGTGACATGGTATTTGCTGGATTTCTACGTCGTCTCTTGTTTGTAATTACCTTCCTATCTCAGTGGCGGTTAGTTTCATCATGTGCGTCTGAGGGTTGCTTTCGCTTGATCAGTTGCTTGACGCTCAGTTGGTGGCCTGGCATCTCGTTGATCGCTTGACGTTTGGTCGGCAGTTTGGCACTCCATTGGCGGCTTGGTGCTTGATTCGGGTCTTGATTGGCTGGACTCGGATGGGTCACTTGGTTCACTGTTTCGGACCAGATACGTCATCATCATCTGCCCCCCCATTCCCTAGTCCGTCGGTTTGGACGTTGGGAATATGATAGGTCGTCCGATACCAACATAGGCGCTCTGGCTTGCTACCGTTACGATGCATGCTTCATGGAGCCTTGTGCCTTCATTATGTTTGACGTATTGCCATCACATCCGTAGCCATTTTTGCTCAATTGGAGGGTTCATCTGACGGTGTCGATTGACTTGGAAGATTCGATGGTTGGGGTATGACTTGTATTGCCTATAAGTACTGCCCGATTCCCCCTAACCTCATTTTCATCTTGTAATTCGAATTCCTGAGCTTGTCTTCTTGTTTCCTGCTAGTGGTTGGGTTTACTCCAGAGATCCAAACTTTCATTTGATTGAAGGTATTATTTGCCCTCTCTTATCTAAAGTTTCTTTTTTTTTTTTTTTCTTTTTTACATTAGTTTGTTTAGTTGGGATAAGGCTGTTTGTTGTTGTTGTTGTTGTTACATTAGTTTGTTTGGACCTCATCTCTCCTTTTCGGTTGAACTTGGATCCTATTGGTGCCTCCCTAGGCTTCCACCTAGTTCGCCTTTGCTTCTTTCTTAGAACTCGCCAGTGCCCCCTGATTTGAGTGCGCTTCTCATCGATTTTACTTTTCTTAATCGAGTCATCGTCGAGATTATTAGAGTTCTTGGTCCTTAAGTTAACATTGTCTACGTTCTCGGTCGTATGAGCTTTGGTTCAGAGTCTTCTGAATCAGTCATGGAATTAGGTAGCAACCTCGTTCGGGCGGATCCCTCCGACCAGGCTCACCCTTCTGAGCCGCCTAGGCGGTCTCGTTTCGCTGACACCCCTTACACTGCTGAGGGCATTTCCTCCACCATGTCTACCTCTCGGCTCGACGATCTTTGCCATATCTTCCAAATCCCTGCCCAAGTTAGGTTAAGGGTCCCTGACCTGGATGAGTGAGCCTACGTCTGTCGTCTTAGAGAGGCCACTATCTTTAGGGGTGAGTTAGAAGCAGGACTCCGGTCAGCTCATGCCCAACGGGTGGAGAATCCTAATCGCATGCATGGTGTTATGGCCTGCATGCAATAATGGTAAGGATCCCTTGACAATCCGTGAGTTCTTTTTCTGCTACAAGGCAGTGGAACTTCACTCAGGCTGGTGGTCCTTCACCACTCGGATGCCTGACCGAGCTTTAATCACGGGTCTTCCTAGTTCAAACAGAGGTTGGAAGAAAAAGTTTTTCTTTGTTTCTGGGGACGGATGGGAGTATTGCCCCTGGGAGATGCCGCCCCGAGCGCGTTTTCAGCATACCCAAGATATGGGGAGAGCCTTGTCGTTCAAGTGATCTTTACTCATTACCATTCTTCCTTTCTTTTTTTTTTCTTGGCCTCGGTTTGACTAACCCTTTGCATTCGTTGCTTTTTAGCTTTGACTAAGCCGATGTTATCTAAGGTGGAATTATCCCAAGTGGACCGTGACTTTTCCCATCCAGTTAAGGATTTTTTGTTCATGGTCAACCCTGAGTCCCTGTCCTCGTATTTGCTTGGTCCTTAGCTTCCTCTACAGAGGCCTTCTGGAGGTGTCATTGGCCCCTTGGACCATACAATTATTTGTCCTGAACCTCCCCTACTCGAGCGTTCTACGAGTATTGAGCGATTGACAAGTTGCATCATTCACCACTCAGGCCATACAGTCATTCACATTCTTATTTTTCTCTCTTTTTTTTTATATTTTTAACATTAGTTTTATGCTTTTAGAGATGTTTGCTCGGCCGCCGAGAGGGGCTTTGGTCAGGGCTTCTTCAAAGATCCCTTCAGTGGCTCCCCTCAAACGTTTGCGGTTCAGTCAGTACCGCCCGACCGAGAAGAGAAGGTCTGGCAAGGCCTTAGGTGTGATACCCGCTTTACTTGCCCCTACTGTTATCTCCATCATTGACCTGGAGACCGGGCTTGACTCGATCCCCGATTTTGATGAGCGCGTTGCCGAATTGTAGCAAGGCGCTCCCGCTAGTCATGCGGACAAAGGGGAAGACGTGGCTCCTCTTACCCTCCTCCAGGATACCGACATAGCAGTCGGTCATCTACGCTCAATCCTCTCCAATGAGGACTTGGAAAGTTTCAGGAGCACTTTTTACTGTGCCCTGGCAAAAAGTACCTTGTTTGACCTAGGAAAGGTAAGTGTAGACTTACCCAATTATGCATTTTCCCCATTCGGTGGTTTCCTTTTGTTAATTTTGCTTCGTGTTTTGGTGTGTAGGTCTTGATAAGGGTCGCTGGTATGTCCAGCTGCCAACTAGGCTTGGAGATTTATATCGGCGAGCTTCGGAAGAAGCTCAATGAGGCTGACTTGGACAAATCCTCTCTGATGAGGAGGATGGCCAAGACTGAGAGTATCCTTAAGGAGACTGAGGTGACCCTAGAGGAGACTCGTGATCAGCTGGAGTCTGAGAGGGCGGGGGCTATGGCTCTGTAGAAGGCTCTCGACGATCTAAAGGCGTCTGTGGAGGTTGAGAAGGAGAAGGCTATAGAGGGTGCTCTTGGAGAAACATAAAATTAGTAATAGTGAGGCTGCAGGAGATAAAACCAAGGATGTGTTGAGAGAGAAGAATATTTTAGAAGGAGAACCAGAAACAAAATTCAGGATTCATATCCACCAGCTGATAAACAGAGAGAGAACAATGAAAGTCAGTTGGGTTTGGCAAGCCAACAAACAACATCAGGTGGGGTATTATCAGATAACCATACCAAGAAGGGTGAAGACCAGTCTAATGTGAAAAGCCATGAAAATTCTATGAAGCAGCAGGTGCAAGCAAGGGCTACATCTAAGTGAGTATTCTTGTTTGAAAGTTGATGAGTTGATTTGGAACTGAAATATGTGCTCTTTTACCCTCCTGCTTATTATTACATTCACACATTGGGCAGTGTGCTGGTTATCTAAAGAGGAGCGTTTACTATCCTATATAGGTATATCTCATTTGCATGTTCAGAGGTTTAATATATATGCACTTTATATTTTATGGGGTTGTTGAGACCGTTCTTGTTACCAGGTTCTGTGGACTGTATTATTCTTGGTAGTTACAAGTTGTTTCCTGTGCTTACATGTGAATTCCCACAAAGTGTAGGGATAGTGTAAACCAAAAGTCTATTCCTCTTCTATTGGCCATAAAAATAATAAGTAAAGACTTGAAGATTCTATTTCTCGAGTTTTTTGTATCACTGGACCTAATTTCCTTCTTTATTGGTTGGTTTGATGCAGTGGCTCTGTAGAATTTTTTTTTGATAAAGAAAATATTTCGTTAAGAAAGAAGGCAGGGGAAACCCCCCCAAATTCTAAAGAGATCACAAAACAGAGAATACTACCACCACAAAATAAAGTAGATCACCACCCCAAAAAGCATGGACAAAGAACAGAAAAAACTAGGGGTAACAGCATACCCCAGCAGGAACAACAATTACAAACCGATTACTGTGTCCTGATCATTGACCCAAGATGCTCTATTAATTTTAGAACAATCTGTGGTCAGTCCAAGAGGACAAAGTCCTTGGTGTGAGTGAAGACTCTGTAACTAGGTCCAGCATAGTTGGTAAACCCCCTGTTGTTTCTCTCCAGCCAAATAACCCACATCGCAGCATCCGGAATAAGTCTCCAAATTTCTATTCCTCTTTTCGAAAACGTCTTTGCTCCACACACCGATTAGTCATTAGACTCTTTATATCCCTAGGAATAACCCAACAAATATTGAAATCCTTCAACATTGCACACCAAATTTTAAGGGAAAATTAACAATGGAGCAAGTGGTGGGAGATGTTCTCCTCATTACCATAACAAAGAAGGGACATATTTGGAAGGTAGAGGCCTTTTTAGATCAAGTTATCTATCGTTGAAATCTTTCCTAGGATGGACATCCACACAAAGAATTGCACCCTCAAAGGAATTGGATGGAACCAAATATCCTTCGAAGGGATATTAATTGGAGGATCTTTATCCAACATTTTGAAACAGGATTTCACCGAGAAGCCATTGCTCCCCCATAATCCAAAATTTTTTTTCGTCTTGGGACCCTTTATCTCCAGTTATAATATCACCTAATATTTCCAGATGTGGAATTTCCCAGTCATTGAGCACTCTCCTCAGAGACGGATGCCAAGAGAGCATGGCCCTCTTCCTGGAGAGGTAATCTTCAACCATAGTATCCTTATTTTTGGCGATTCTAAAAAACTCCAATAACTCCCTTTTTAGAGGAGTTTCACTTCACCACCTATCCTCCAGAAACTGTGCAGTTATTTTACTTTGAACATAGTTCAACCTTGTTCTGTATGAGCTGTTTTCAATTGCATCTCTTGGTGATTTGGCAGTTTATTTGTCTTATTAGTCAGAAATGCTAGGATATTTTCTGGACTTATAGAAAGAGATGATACTACTTTTTGTGTATGGTGATTACCAGTTGACATCAACATATAACTTTATCCCTTCTTTATAAAATTATTTATTTAATTTCTTGATAAGTAAAATTTCATTAAGAGAAAGGGGATGAGAGATCTCCAAAGACTACAAAAACAAGCAAAGAAAGAAAAGTATGAACAGAGAACATTCGATATATGGGATATTATTTTATCTTTCTAATTTTTTATTCAAGTATGAGCCTATAAAGCAGATCTTGTTCAAGTAAGGATATTGGAATTGAGATTGACCAATTTTACGTTGCCAATTTAGAAGTGCAACGAGTTAAAATTTGCAAAATTTTGAAAGTAATTTCTTTTGCATTTTTTGTGAACTCGTTAAATTTTAGGATATGTATGTGCAGTTCAATAGCTAGTTGCAGTGGTCCTAGGCTTGGTTGTGAGCTATCCGAGTTGTTTTATGTATATTATACATAAAGACCTTTGATTGAGGCTAAGACCTTCGATTTGGAGGCTGATTGGGCTGGGAAGGAGAAGGTGGTTTGGATAACAAAAAGAGGTCAGGGATATCAATACAAGATACAACTGAGAGAGGAATCGACTGTATGGGCTGCGGGAAGTGTTTTGGAATCGATTAATCTTCCCAATCAAACCAAATGCCTTCGGTGAACCAGATTGGGCTCCAAGGTCATCTTATTTCATAGAAGAGAGAACGTGAGGGAGTGATATGTTTTGATATCGGAGCTTTATGCAAATGGGAAGGAAAAGTCAGTGGCCATTCTAGAAGGCTGTGAGTCGTATGGCTGGCACAATATTTGCTAGGCTATCCTAGAGGTGGTGGGAGACGGGGTCGGTTTCAAAGGCACGAGGGAGATGGATCCCATGCGGAGGAGATGTGAACCGGGGGAGGTATTCCCCATGAAGCCTTCCCTCCTTGGAAGCTCAGGAGGGGTAGTACATGGCTTCCTTCGGTCGAAAGTGGAGGCCCCGAGAATAGCAGGGGAAATTGTGGAGAAGAATGGGTGTTTAGGGATTCAAACTATGTACTGTCGTGGTTGTGCTTATGGTTTTTGGGAGAATGTGGTGGTGTGCACAAAGAGAAATGGTCAGCCATCTTGGGAAGGGGAGTGCGCTCATAGAAGGGACACCCTGCACCTGAAAAAGGACCTAATCTAGTGCCGGCTTGGTCCTGAGAAGTGCTTTGTGATTATGGATTTTGAGGAGGACTCGAGACGTCTCCTTAACATGTGGAGCATGAAAGGGGGTGCTGGTGGAGGATGGCTGGAGTTTCAGCGATGGAACCCCGATACGCGTATGGAGATATTGGAATTGATGCTTAATTGTAGATGGATTGTGGTGAGGGGCCTTCCCGTGCATCTCTGGACTCTAGGCTTCTATAGGGCCATCGGTGGCTTGTGTGGTGGGTTCCTGAGGTTGGAAGAAGCTACAAGAAGAATGGAGGATTGTGAGGAGGCTTGGATTTTGGTTCGGGGGGGGCAAATCGATAGGATTCCGATAATGATTTCTATTTTTGACAGGGGAAAGGAGATAAGGGTGAGAATTTTCCTGCGAGACTTGGAAAGCCTTGATGGATGGCGGCCGGAGATGACGACATCGTCACAGAGGGTCCTGGGTGATTTTGAAATTCAAAATGCGCACAAGATAAAGAGTGGCATGCAAGATGAAGGTACAACCATGTGTGCGACGATTATGGGAGGTATCCTCTCTGTTTTGCCTAAAAACCAGAAACCTAAGGTGGTTTGGGAGCGGATGGGTGGTAAGGAGGTGTATCAGAGGGATAAAAGGGGGAAAGGGATAGTTGGATCTCGTTGGCGGGAGAAAAGGGTGACTGGTCCTGGGCCAGATCCGGCAGGTGGCAATAGTCAGGGTGAGGTGGCAGACAGGATCTCAACCAAAGAGTGGGTTTTGACCTTTTTTACAAAGGCAAATCGCAAGGAGGTTAAAAACGGGGATGTTGGTCGGGTGGAGGTGGAGCGAGGGGGTACTTGTAAGGAAAGGGAGGGGCTTATCGGAAATCTGGAAAGTGAGGGGGTTCCAAAAGTAATAAGTGAGAAAAGGGAGGGGCTGACGGGTAATGGAGACTCTCGGGAGGAACTAGATGTTATTTCAGATAATAGGGTTGTATGTTAATCCTGATAGTCGGGAGGGCCTTGATGATATGTCGGTAAGGCGGGAGGGGCTAGGTGGGATATGTGAGAATCGGGAAGGCTATATTAAGTCTTACAAAATGCAGAAGGAGGTCAAAGGGGTAAATACAAATAGTAGGGGGTCGTATATTAACGAAACTAGGGAGGGGGACCATCCCCTTAAGGAGGCGGAGAATGGTGGAGGAAGTAAGAGTGGATCTCGGTTTGAAGTAAAGAGTCCAACACCACAAGAGGCAGCTCGATTAGAGTTTTGTGCGTCACTTGCAAATGCTTTGGTGATAGGGCAAGGGAACGTGACCTGGGAACTGTATGGGGTGGATCTTTAGCGTGGGGACATATAGGGGAGCTCAAGATTGGGGCTCAGTCATCAGCCGCCAATTAGGGCGTGTCCTGTAGGGAGGGAGATGGTAGTATGCCCGGTGGAGTCACTTTGGGAGAATCGCGTTCATCTGGTAAAGCGGGGGAATACGTGGTTTGGAACAAACCAGGAGGGACACATTATTTCACAAACCAGAGGAGAGAGGTGGTTCTTCCTGGGATAGTTGGAAAGGAGCTAACGATGTTAAATGATCCTGTCTTGGGGTGGGGTTAGGGTGATCCGGGGCATGGGGGCAGTGTAGTGGAGGGGTGGCGATGGGATGCTGGCAGTAGGGTGTCAGAAACAGAGTTCCATTGTTCAATTGGGAGGCGGTTAAGCTGGACCATGGGAGGAAAACTGACTTGGTTGCTTGGCACGACCTGGAGATGGATGTCACACCCCTTGTCGAGGTTTCTGAGTGGGTGCTCCAGAAATGGAGGTGGTAAGCGAGGTGCTCAGTGCATCTTTTGATGGGATAGAAGTAGTAGCACGGGAGCTATTTGCTGAGTTAGAAAGGCGAACAAATAACAGGGAAAATGAGAAGAACAGGAGGGATAAGGAGGGTTGGGAACGGATTCCTCACGAAATAAAAAACCTAAGCTAGGGCCTCTCCAATGATAAGAAAAGGGGTTTAGAAGGGTCAGAATCAACAAGGAAGGCTAGGGGATATCATGCAGGTGGTCCATGAAGTGCAATATTTTATCCTAGAACATTAGGGGTATGGGGAGCCAGGAAAGAAGGCGCTTGGTGAAGGAGTTAGTCAAGAAAAACAACCCAAAAATTATGTCTCTGTAAGAAACCAAAATTATGCAGGTGGACAAGGAAATAATCAGTAAGGTGTGCCATTTCTGTAGTCCAGGTTGGATTGCCCTTCCCTTTGTGGATGCGTCTGGAGGGGTTCTTCTAATTTGGAACGAAGACATGGTGGTGTGTCATGAAGCTAGGGTGGACAGATTTTCTGTTTCAATTTGGCTGCCTTGAAGGGCGAAAGTCAGAGATAGGTGGTGTTTGCTGTTTATGGGCCTCTTAGAGAAGCCCACTTGGAGGATTGCTTGGCTGATATGGGTAGAATTTGGGATAGGTGGGAGTTGCCTTGGTGTGTGTGTGTGGGGGGGGGCGATTTTAACAAGGTGTTATTTTTGGATGAAGCAAATTGGGCTTTGAGGCGTACCAGAGGGGTGGACACGTTTTGTGATTTTATTGATCAGTATGAACTAATCAACTTGCCTATCATGGGAACCAGATTTACATGGTCCAATTTTTAGGATTCCCCTACTATAAGCAAGCTGGACCACTTCCTGATTTCGGTTGACTTGGAGGAATGCTTCATGCCCACAACAGTTACTGCTTTACCTAGAATTAGCTCAGATCACATGCCTATCCTTTTGAAAGGTGGGGAGTGGATTAGAGGTGCTAACCCGTTTCCCTTTAAATTCCAGAATATGTGGCTTATGCATTTGGGGTTTGTTGACCTTGTGCATGGGTGGTGCGATGAAATAGAGGTTTGGGGACCCTCGGGGCAAAGATTTCGTCTAAAACTAAAAGGAGTGTGTGACCGCCTTCGTATATGGAACCGTGAAGTATTAGTAACATTGAAACGAGGAAGCAAAGATGTGTGGAGCCGATTCAACTATGGGGGTGACAGAGGATGATCGGGTTTCTAGGAATGATCTAAAACTGGAGCATGATTGGATCCTAGAGATGGAAGAGGTGATGTGGAGGCAGAAATCAAGGGTGCAATGGTTAAAAGAAGGGGATAACAACACGAAGTTCTTTCACAAGATGACAAATATTCGGTAGGCAGTTAACGATATTCATAGTCTTCAGATGGGAGATGAGAAGGTGGAGGATGAAGAGGGGATTAAAAGGCATGTGGACGATTATTTCAAGAACCTCTTTAGGGAGGAAAGGATGAGCAGACCGGAAGTTGATGGTTTACACCTGCCTCGACTCGAGGAAGGCCAATCCGAGTGGTTTGAGAGATCGTTCGAGGAAGAGGAACTGAAGAAAGCTGTGTGGCTTATTGACGGTGATAAGGCACCTGGGCCGGATGGGTTCACTTTTGCATTCTATAAATCATGTTGGGAGGTGATCGAAGGAGACATGATGCTGGTAGTGAGGGACTTTTATGATAAAGCTTTCGTGGACAAAGGAAGTAATGCTACCTACATTGCCTTGATCCCTAAAAAGGAGGGTACCAATGAGTGTATTGATGCGAGGCATCAGGAAGAAAGGCCGGGGTGATATACAAGTTGGACCTAGAGAAAACTTGTGATCATGTTGATAGGGAGCTCTTGTTATATGTCTTGAGGAGGTGCGGATTTGGGATTAAATGAAGGGAGTGGATATGGAAGTGTGTCAGCTTGGCATTGTTCTCAGTCATGATAAATGGAGTTCGTCAAGGCCACTTCGGATGTAGCAGGGGTCTGCGATAGGGAGACCCGTTATCTCCTTTGTTATTCCTTCTTGTGGCCAAAGTTCTAGAGGCTTTGATTGGGAGGGCAGTGGAGGTGGGCATGATTAAGGGATTTTTGGTGGGTCCAGAGACAGGGCTAGTGTCCCATCATCAGTTTGCAGATGACATTATCATTTTTTGTGATAATTCTCAATGCCAAATTAGATTACTTCGGTGTGTGCTGATGTGTTTTGAGGCTGTATACGGGCTAAAATTGAACTTGGCCAAGAGTTCTTTGATTGTGGTGGGAGAGTTCCCTAATTTGGACGACCTCCTAGCGGCGGACTTGGGTTACAGGACGAGAAGGCTCCCATCCACCTACTTAGGTCTCCCTCTCGGTGCCAAGTACAAAAAAGGGATATTTGGAATCCGGTGGTTGATAGAATGAGGAAATGGTTGAATGGTTGGAAGGCGCACTACTTCTCGAAGGGGGGAAGACTTAACTCTTGTTTAATCTTCCATTGCAAGTATCCTGATTCACTTCCTTTCTCTATTTGTGGCTCTGTCTTTTGTGTGCAAGGAGATGGAGCAGATCCAACGGAATTTCCTTTGGAGATGGATGGAAGATGATAGGGGTATGCATTTGGTTGCCTAGGATAGGGTATGCACTCCCAAGGATAAAGGGGGAATGGGCTTAAGAAGATTGTAGCGTACGAATATGACTTTGCTCTGTAAATGGTTGTGGTGTTTTAGTCAGGAGGATGATGAGTTGTGGAGGAAGGTGGTAGCGGCCAAGTATGACCGCATAGACAGTTGGGATCCCACAGTTCCACGGGGTCCGTATGGTTGGAGCCCTTGGAGGGGTTTTATGACTTAGCTCGATTCCTTCAAATATGGGTTAGGTTTTGTAGTGGGGGACGGGAGGTGCGTTTAGTTCTGGAAAGGCGCTTGGTGCAGTGATAGACCTGTGAGGGAGTTGTATCTGGATATAGTTGCTATGACAGTGGATCCTGATGTAGTGATAGCTTCCTACATGTCTGCTGTCGGGGGGGGGGGAAACGGTGTGGTTGCCAACTCTAAGATGTGCAGTGTTTGATTGAGAGATTCCTAGGGTAGCTCATCTTCTTGATAGGATCCGAGCGGAGAGTCTCAACTTGGGTCATGAGGATCAGCGTGTATGGGTCAAGGAGACTAGTGGCCTCTTTACAGTCAAATCTTGCTATCAGTTGTTGGCAAATGTGGGGATGATGGAGGGTCCTTGGAAAGTTGTGTGATATTAGGCTGTGCCTCTCTAGGCTCAGTTCTTCTTATGTACAGCCGCCTTGGAGAAGATTTCGACTATGGACATGTTGTGGAGAAAATGTTTTTATATGCCTAGTATATGCTTGCTATGCCATCAACATTCGGAATCGTGTTCCCATTTGCTTATTCACTACAGTTACTCTTGGGAGATTTGGTGTGGTATTGCGAGGGAGTTTGGGCTAACTTTTGTAGCTCCTTCCAACCTTGTGAGTCTTTTTCATGGGTGGAGCACAACTGCTCTAAATAGCATGGGCTGAAAAATTTGGAAGCTTGTTCCAGCCGCCATCTATTGGGCAATGTGCAGGGAAAGGGATAGCAGGGTGTTCTAGGGCCATTCGGAGCCGGCTTTCCAAGTTTTTATGCATGCAAAGGAGTTGGTGATTTTTTGGGTGCGTAGATATAAAGGTTATGATGGCCTCCCTATGGGGGCTTTGACCAGGGATTGGGCTAACTCCATTTGGCATTGTCTAAGTGTTAGTTGTATGCTGTTCTGGCTTTCTTCTTTCTTTTTTCGGGGTTCTGCCCTTTTTTGGTTTGTTGGGGATCTCTCATCCCCTTGTTCCCTCTCTCTTTTGGTTGTTTTAATAAAGCTTTTTTGCCAATCAAAACAAGAAAATTATACATTCTGCTTGTGTTTCTAAACTTGGTCGTGAGAATTTTAAATTATTATTTTTTGATAAATGAAAATTTTCATTAGATAGGGGATAAACAATCCCCCAAAACAACCCACAACACCAAAATTACAAAGTGGGGGAATCTCTAATAATATTGCCCCATCCTCTTTTCATATCTATAAAAGAAATGCCCTCCAAATCCTTACAATTTACACCCCAAAAACAAAAAAAAACTCATTAGCTTTCTTATATACATTGTACACTGGTTCTGCATTGTTCTTAAAAACATGTTGATTCCTTTCTAACCATATAGCCCAACAAACCACCAGACAAATCATACTCCATAAAATTTTCCCTCTTTTAGATGTTCTCTCAATGGTCCATCCATGGAAAAGATCCCCAATGTTATTTGGGAAGACCCAAGCCATCCCGGTTTCTTTCAACAACATCTCCCACACCTTCCTACCATAGGGGCAGTGGATGAGGACATGAATGGATGATTCCCCATCTTGATGGCATAAGGAACAAATGTTTGTAAGGATCATACCCCTTCTTTGAAGGAGGCCGATTGTTGACAATCTGTTCTTACAAGCAGTCCATATAAAAAATTGAATTTTGGAAGGGATTTTTAGGAGTCACGCTTGTTTTCTAGTGGTGAGAGGAGGTACCCTCTTCTCCAAAGAGTGAGAGACAAGATTTCACCGAAAAATCACCTAACTGGGAGAAAGTCCATTTCCTAGTGTCCTCCATATCACTCCTTAGGACCATGGGATCCACAAGCCTAGTGAGATGCGTCATCTCCCCCAGCTCCCAATCATTTAGGTTTCTCCCTAGGGGAATGTTTCAAGCAAGGGTTTTTTTTTTACAATCAACTACTTTTATTTCTTTGTCAAGAGTAATCTCATAAATCCGAGGAGCTTCTAAGCGAAGCAGGCGGGAAGTACACCATAAATCAGTCCAAAAACTAGTGTTTCTTCTGGAACCAACCTCCACCCTAATTGATTCCTTGAACTTTCCCAAAACTTGCATAATCCCCTTCCAACAACTAACCCTATGAGGAGAAGTAGGTCACTTAGTTTCCCAGACATTTGCAAGGCCGTATTTATTAGCTATTACCTCCCTCCACAAGCTATCCTTTTCATTGCCGAATCTCTAAAACCATTTTGCTGGAAGAGACTTATTTACATCTCTAATTCTTCTAATTTCCTTACCTCCACTCCTTTTTGGTTTGTAAACCTCCTCCTAGGAAATCAAATGAAGGCCCTCTCTATCTTTTCCTTTGCCCCAAAGGAAGTTTCTTTGACATTTCTCAATTGTGCTTGCTACCGATCTGAGGATAACAAAGAGAGAGAGGAAGTATGTTGGAAGACTAGCAATGACCGATTTTAGTAGAGCAACTCTTTTGTTTTTGATAAATAAAGCCTTTCCAACCTGCAAACCGCTGGTGAATTTTGTCTACCACCTGATTCCATGAAGCCTTACTCTTGAAAGACGCCCCCAATGGAAGACCTAGGTATGAGGTAGGAAAAGTTCCTATCTTACACCCTAACACTCCGACAAGTCTCCCCAAATCATCCACTTGACCCACACCATAAATGCAACTTTTTGACAAGTTTATTTTGAGGCCCGTGACAGCTTCAAAACACCTAATGAGGCACATGACGAGAAGTAGTTGGGTTTCCGAATTCTTGCATAAAACAATAATGTCATCAGCAAATTGCAAATGAGAGACCACCATACCGTTACGCCCTATCCCAAGACCTTCAATCAAACCCACTTCGAAGGCTTTTGACAAGAGAGCCTTAAAAGCCTCCACAACAACTAGAAATAAAAAAGGGGATCTCCCTAGCGCAAACCTCTACTTAGGGGTGGGCACGGGCCGGGCTCGGGGCGGGCC
>JAOXJP010008371.1:0-17947 GCA_025762735.1 Platanus orientalis | reverse complement strand
TATCAACCATCAGACTCTTCATCTTCATCTTCTCCTTCCTCGGAGTCTTCTCCCCCATCCTCATCTCCATCATCCTCGTCATCCTCGTCTTCCTTATCTCCATCAGTTGCACCATCATCATCTTTATCCCCCAAGTCATCACCATCGAGAGATGCCTTATCTGTAGCCTCCTCCTCAGAATCATCCTCATTAAGGGAAAGTAAAGTGAGTGGGTCCTCGGGTGTAGCCATGGATAAGCAAGTCGCAATGGCCTTCTGGTTCATGCAAAGAGCCTTCTGATTCTTCAGGCCCTTCTTGACCTTGATGAGAATATTCTACTGAAGATCTGTCATCCTCTTTTTGACAGAGGTGAAGGTAGAGTGAGTAGGAGGAGCACAAAAATCAGAGCCAGATGATTGATCTCTAGTTGTGTCCAAAATATGCATCCTCTGTAATGTGCTAAGGCCAAGAGCAGAGACCCGGCGAGCACGAACACTGTCCTATAATGGCACCTTCTGTGCCTTGAGGATCTGAGATATAAGGACTGGAAATGGTAGATTGCCTGTAGAATGATCTGTAGCAGAGAGCCTCAAGAAGACAAAACGTATGACAGAGGGAAGATCAATGTGTTTCCCTTCCAGAATCGAGTCAATCAGATAGGCCATGTGGGAGGTGAGACCACTCCTATGAGTTGTCGAAAGCAGGATATATGTAAAGATACAAAACAGAAAATGAACTACAGGCCTGCAATCTCTCTTGGGAAGCTTTGTGGTCCATCTAACTGTCCTTCCACATAGGCGCCTGGTCATGGTTGCCTTGTCATCTTTGGACATATGACAAGGTGGAAAAGGAATCGCATCTGCAATCCTTGGAATCCCCAAAAAGGTGGAAATGTAGTCCGGATTGATTGCGATAGGGATCTTGTAGACCATGGAATAAAATGAACTGGTCCAATAATTTTCATTGAAAATATTCAAATAAAAAATTCTTACCGCTTCATCATGGACGAGTCCCTTAATTGATATCATCAGCATCTACCATCGTGCATTGATATGCTCATATAGTTGTACTATTTGTAAGGCTTCCAATGCCACAAGCCTTTCAATCACTACAACCCTTGTAGAAAAAGTGGTTTTGTAGCATGCCTGACTCAACTCATCGTGGAATGGAGAAAAAGAATCTCCCTTTTGCTTCTTGGATCGCTTTGGAGGTGGAGTGCGAGAACTAGTCCGCTCCTTCCCTTTGGAACCTCCTCGTTGGAGCTCGAGGAATCCTTGCTTGTCCTTTTCTTTTCCACGGATTTGTAGCGAGGCATCTTGAAGGATTGAAGGTGGAAATGTGTATGGAGGCTAGGGTTAGGATTTCTAAGAGATGGAATGGGTTTAGAGTTCTAATAGAATGAGAAATGACCCAATTTTTTAGGTTTTTATAGCTCACTAAACCAAGCTCTCAGGAATCCCAAAATTTAATTTTCGCAGCCCTAATCGATCACAGTCTTTTTGTGATCGATCATGCCTGATCTATCACAGATCTCGTGATTGATTAGGGATAATAATGTCCAACATGACCCACCCATTAGGACTTTTAGAAATTATTTATAGCATACTAGCAGTAGTGCACTATCTTGCATGATTTTTCTTTGAATGCTAATAATTTTAATTTTAGGCTTGACATGCTTCCATTGCTACCTAAATTCCATGGTTTAGTGTCTAAGAACCCCTATTTGTACATTAAAGAGTTTGAAGAGGTTTGTGTAACCTTCCATGACTAGTCTTGCAATGAAGTGACCATTAGGTTAAAGTTGTTTCCTTTCTCTCTAAAGGAGAAGGCAAAAACTTGGCTAAATTCCTTAAGACCTATATCCATTGGTGCATTGCAAGAGATGCGAACTGAATTTAAAAAAAAAATTCCCAATTTATAGGATAAATACTCTCAAAAGGCACATCATGAATTTTTCACAAAAATAAAATGAGACATTTTACCAATGTTGGGAATATTTTAAAGATTTGCTATTGCTTTCCCACATCATGGCTACGAAACTTGGCATATCATTAGTTTTTTCTATGAAAGTCTAACTCCTAAAATGCGCCAATTTATAGAGATGATGTGCAATGGTGAATTTTTAAATAAGGACCCTTGATGAGACTTTTAACTATTTTGACTTTTTAGCTAAAAATGACCAATCTTGGGACAAGATTGATACTTCATAAAGGTCCAATCCTTCTACCAAACCATCTGAGCGTGGTAAGTACTATCTTAAAGAGAAAGATGACATGAGTGCTAGGGTAGCTAGTTTGGCTAGGAAATTAGACGCCATGAAATTAAGGAAAGTCAATGAAGCCACGTTTGTGCCCAGAATGGATGATGTTTGTAATATCTGTGAAACCACGGGACACCCTACAAATGAGTTCCCAACTATCCCTACTCTTAAAGAGGTGTTTTACGTTAAAGAAAATTCTATAAACATGAATAAAAATCCTTTTCCTTCACCTTATTCTAAAACCTATAATCTAGGGTGGATAAATCATCCAAATTTCAGTTGGAGAAATGATAATGTTGCACTACCTCCTCAAGGACATTCTAGTTTTGTTCCTTACAAACCCCCTCCTAAGAAGAGTCTTGAGGATATGTTGCAAAGTCACGCTACCATAAATAATTAGACCTCCTAAGCTATAGGTGGTATTAGAAACAATTTTACTAAGTTGACCCCTTCATTGAGCATTCAAGAAAATATAAAATTTCTAACTCAACCACAACCTAACCCCCAAGGTCAATTTAGTGTTGGTGAGTCTAGTTCATCTGACACACAACTTGAGAATGTTAAATTTGGTAATACTCTTTATAGTGGAAAAGTTATTAACAAAACTGTTCCACTCAAAGGCAAAGGAAAAGAAGTATTTTAAAAAACAAAGAGTAGTAAGGAATGTAATGATCCTATTCAAGTTAGGTTGAGAGATGCTCCAATCCCGCTACTTTTCCTCAGATATTATAACCACCTCAAAAATTGAATTAAAATGCAGAGATCCTTGAAGTTTTTAAGCAAGTGAAAGTCAACATCCGCCTGTTGGATGCAATAAAGCAAAGTCCTCATGACAAATTTTTGAAAGATTTGTGTATGGTTAAGCGTAAGCTTAAGGTGCAAAAGCAGGTATTTTTTACTGAGCAAGTGAGTGCAATCATTCAAAATAATACCCCTCCTAAGTGTAAATATCCAGACAGTCCCACCATTTCATGTGTTATTGGTAACTTTAGAGTAGAGCAAGCTTTGCTCGATCTTGGGGCTAGCATGAATCTTTTGCCTTATTCAGTGTATGATAGTTGAGTTTTGTTGAGCTAAAACCAACCATAATAACTCTTTAGCTTGGAGACCATTCTGTGAAAATATCTAGGGGAGTAGTGGAGGATGTATTCTTCTAACTTGATAAATTTTACTTTCCAACAAAATTTCAATGTTTTGGACACACATCCTGTTTCGAATGCTAGTTCTCAAATTCCTTTGATTTTAGGTCGCCTATTCCTTGTAACTTCCAAATGCCTTTATAAACTATAGGAGTGGTGTACTTAAATTGCCTTTTGGAAACATGAGCCTAGAATTGAACATTTTTACTGCTTATAAACAATCTAGGGATGATGATGATGAGATTCAGAAAGTCGACTTGATGAAGACACTTGTTCAAGACCAATTTAATGTGTCATATTTTTTTGATCCTTTAGAGGCTTGCTTTGTTAATTCTCATGATTTGGAGTTTAATTAGGATTCTAAAATTGCATATATTTATTGGTTGTTTGATTTTGAACAAGAATTTGACGTACACATGTGGAGACCTAAATTGGAAGAGCTACCACCTCATGAGCTCAAACCATTGCCATCAAGTGAGAAAGTACCCAAGCGGGAACCGAAGCCCTTGTCAGTGGAGCTCAAGTATGCATTCTTAGGACTCGATGAGACTTTCCTGTGGTAATATCCTCTAAATTTGATTCCTTTTAAGAAGGTAAGTTGCTTAGAATTTTGAAAGAGTGCAAGGGTGTTATAGGATGAAACATTGTTGAGATCAAGGGAATTATCCCCTTAGTGTGTACTCATAAGAGTTATTTAGAGGACAATGTTAAATATTCTAGGGAGATGTAGTGGAGTTTGAACCCTATGATGAAAGATGTAGTTAGGACTGAAGTTTTGAAATTGTTGGATGTGGGAATTATATGCCCCATAACTGATAGTAAGTGGGTGTATCCTACTCAAGTAGTACCTAAGAAGTCTAAAGCTCCTATAGTCAAAAATAAAAATAATGAATTGATTCCTACTAGTGTAACCATGGATTGGCTCATATTCATTGATAATAGGAAGCTTAATTTTGTCACTAGAGAAGACCACTTCCCTTTGCCTTTCTTTAACCAAATTTTAGATAGAGTAGCTGGTCATGCCTACTATTACTTTTTAGATGGATATTCAGGGTGTTATCAAATTGAAATTGCACCTGAGGATCAAGAGAAGACTACCTTTAGTACTTTTGTATTCCAAAGGATGCTATTTGGGTTATGTAATGCTCGTACCACTTTTCATAGATGCATGCCCAGTATTTTTAGTGACATGGTAGAGCATTTTTTTTAAAGTTTTCATGGATGATTTTTTGTATTTTTAGTGATTCATTTTATGACTATTTATCTAATTTTCAAGCAACCTTGACTAGGTTTGAAGAGAATAATCTTCTATTTAATTTGGAGAAGTGTCATTTCATGGTCTCAAATGGGGTTTTGCTTGGTCACTTTGTCTTTTCCAAAGAAATCAAAGTAGACAAGGCTAAAATTGAATTAATGGCTAATTTTCCCACACTTAAGACTACCAAGGATGTTAGGTGTAATACCCTATAATGCATTAGAAGGGTAAGAATATAATTAAGAATATGTAAGGGTGAAATTATCTTTGAACATTTTTAAGAAGTCATTTGTGGTGTTTGGGACCCAATAGAATGAATTATAAGTGAGGAAAAAAAGATAAGTCATAAACTTTTCAAGTCCTTAAGTTGTTCGAAGAGCATATTTGGAGTAACTTCACAGAAAAACCTATACCAATCCAAAAATAATTTGAGTGAAAACCATACACCATTGGAAAGCTCTAGGAGTCTACTTTTCAATGCGAGAAACGGTGTGCAAATCAATATTTTCTAGAGAAAGTTATGTTCGTTTTCCCAGGAAGAGTAAGTGTTGAAAATTTCATAAGACACCATCCGTGACCAATCACAAGATCCCTGACTGGTCACGAACCTGACCAATCACGAGCAAGGATAACAGCTCTCAAGTTTTTTCTCATAAAAAGCTCTATAGAATCCATGACCGATCACAAAATTCCTTAACTAGTCATAAGTGTGACCAATCACAAGTGTGACCGATCACAATATCCTTGACTAATCACGAGTGTGATTGATCATGACCCAAAAATTTGGAAGTTTTAAACCACGTATGGGAATGATGTGCACACTCTGATTTGACCCCACATGTGTGGGATCCCAATTGTGACCAAATATAACCACTTTGTGACCTCATTTGAGTCTAAAAAGCCTTTTAGAATATAGAAAGGAAAAAATGAAAGTGAATTGAGAGATTTAAGAGAAAGAAGGATAAATTTTCCTCAATCTGGTCAGGACAACCCATACTTCGGAGATTTAGCCAAATTAGATGATTTTTTCTCTTAATCTTTATAAGATTCCTTTGATTGATGATAGATCTACACTAATATTGCATGATAATGAGATTTAAGAGAGTGAAGCAAAATGAGATTTGAAAAAAGACAAGGAATTTGGAGAGATTATAAGTAATTATGCTCACTATAGTTAATATGATGTATTATCTCCTTAAATCTCTTAGTTTATGTTACTTTGTTATTGAA
The DNA here is from genome assembly GCA_025762735.1 of Platanus orientalis. Lineage (NCBI taxonomy): Eukaryota > Viridiplantae > Streptophyta > Magnoliopsida > Proteales > Platanaceae > Platanus > Platanus orientalis. Next base: position 12,084 of record JAOXJP010008371.1, on the reverse strand, counting down.
TTCTTTGAAATCTTTAGGAACCCTTGTGATAAGTCATTGAACCATGCTTGATCCTTGAGTCTAAGACTACATGGTAAATAATTATGCTTACTATGACTACTATGAGGTGTTTCCTTTTTGAAATTCTCAAATTATGTAATGTTATCATTGAATCCTTTAAGATTATTGGAAATCTTTGCTCTCAAGACATTGAACCATGCTTGATATATGGATTTAATCCTACTTCATAAGTAATCATGCTTATTATGATTAGTATGATTCTTTTTTATCTTGAAACTTCTGAAAATTCCATGGATCCATGTTTTGAATCATTGAACTTTATTTGATCTTTAGATCTACACCTCTTTTGTAAGATATTATTATTCTTAGTCATTGTGCGAATTGATTTCCTTCATTGAATCCTTTAGATAAAGTGAAATTTGAATGTACTCATGTGATTCCCTTGAAAATCTATGTGAAATTGTGAATCCTTTAAGACCTACATTATTATTAACCAATTTAGTAGGCAGTATTGTTTTTTCCCTTTTAATTGAACCAATAGAAGTATTATCCGGTTGATCTCTACACTTAGATACATTGTAAAGCTATTGAATCTTTGATTCTCTATAAAGTTGTGAACTTATTGATTCTATTAAACTCTTTGCTCCCTATCTGATTATGCGAAGCATGTGAACCATTGAATCTCATTTCATGCTTTGAATCATCGATTTTATACGATATCTCAGTGAATTACTGTGAATTTAGCCTTATGAACATCAAATCATGTACTAACATTGAATCTAATTAAACTTATATATTTGATCTTGTTATTTACCATTGAAATTACTAAACCTAAGTAACAATTATGACCTATTTGGATCATGGCAATCATATGCCTAAGGTTGTTTTATAGCATTATTCCATATTATTGAAACCAAGTGACCCCTCCGAATTTATTGATATGAACCTCATTGAACTTCCAACCATTGACTCTTTTGGGCCACATCACCAGACTAAGTGTGATCATTAACTCTCTTTGAGCACATTCAAAGGGCTAAGTGTGGGCAAGTGCTCTGGACATGCTCTTTGGTTTCACGGGATTTGGCCACACTCTTTGGGATTGTATAAAGATTTGGACCTTGCCCTTACGGTTTTATATCAAGGGATTTTTCCCTACTCTTAGGGTTTTGCAAGAGATTTAGACTCTACCCATGGGGTTGACCAGAGCATATAGACATTTCTTTGGACATCAAACTATTGAATTTTGGACATCGGACTCTTTGGACTATTGAACTTTGGACATTGAACTCGTTGAGAAATTGAAGTTTGGACATCAGACCCTTTTGGACTATTGGACTATTAAACTTTGGACTCATCGACTTTGGCTTCCGCATTAAACCTCTTTGTTTGGATTCTGACTTTTGCATTGTACTTTTCATTCGAATTATGTATAGTGATGCCAGTATTCCTTATTTGGATTCATGAAATTGTATTGGACCCTTTGATTTGGTTGTGCTTTATAGATATTGACTATCATTCATAGACTTTAACATTGATCGTGCTTAGTGTTGGACTTTCAACTTTAGTTTGATATTTGTTTATCATTCAGTTTTGTGCTAGCATAATATTATTGTCGTTTTTACTCTGTTTAGTTCCATATCGACTTTTGGACATGTTAATACTTGGACTTATATCTATTTACTCGTATTATCTATAGTTAGTATGATTTCTTACAAGTTGGGACAAACCTACCTGTTATGTTTTCAAACTAACATTATCCACAAGATGCGGCTAGGGAGCTTACTATCGACGGTATTATGCCATCTTAGTACTTTGAGTTTTGGACAGTCTTGGGAACATTATGTTTAGATTGATGATTACACTTTGAGAGACTAGTACTTTCCCTTTTGCTTATGTTTTGGGTGAAAGGGCACCCTCCTCATGTAGTTTGATTTGGATGTTTTAGTACATTGTCATACTTTGGAGATTTATGGTATCTTTTCTATTGTACCTCTATTGACACGTTCGTATTATGTGATTATTCACTACTATATGTTGAATTATTGGGAATTATTGATTGTTAACCGCTTCCACTACCATCGAACTTAGAATTGTGGATTATAAGACCAGTGAACCATGTAATTAAAGTAAATGAACTATAAGATTATGTGAGAATCTATGACTATTAGATTATGGACACTTTGGATCAAATAAATATAACAATCCAAATCTAGGGCGCATATGGACCTTATCCAAGTCCAGGTTTAGAAGGGGTGAATGACTTGAGAAGGAGTCCTTCATCAAAACACAATCCCTCGAGATTGAAGTTGTCAACACTTATGGTTAAAGCCTCATCATTGGTGCAAGGTTGTGGAGCCTTTGTTTGTGTTTCTGGCTCTCGAGGATCCTAAGTCTTGCGCGATGGCTTCGCATCAACTTTAATATTACTCGTTTATGCCTGATCTGTCTTTTGAATCCTCAGCTTCCTTTTTTTCCTACCAATCAAAACTTGGACCACCCTTGTATCTATATTGTTGTTTACGTCTAGCTTAGGGAAGTGTTCTCTCATGAGACTCTTATGACTTTATGTTGCCTCATCAAGCTTGAAAATCCTTTTTCCTTCTTTGTCCAACCTTTCAACTAGCCTTGATTCTCCTTAGGAGTCCTCAACTTCATTAAACTTCACATCAAGATTCTCCCCCTAGGACCTGTGTATTTGCTCTTTTTGGTGATGAGCTTATTGTCGCAGCCACCTTCGTTTTGAGGTCTGAGTCATGTTTAAAAATTAGGGGTGTAGCCATACTAAAAAGTTGGGATTCTCCTTATGTAAGGCTTCTATGTAGGTGAAGTGAGCATAACCCACCTTTCTAGCTCGAATCTGGGTAACCTGACCATTCAAGGTTTCCAATTTACCTCATGGATTGGGCCTTGGTGGTGCGATCGTGGAAACCATGGCTTATGTACGTATTCACCCGTCTTTGGCCCATTTATTAGGATGAAGGTCAGACTTTGATATTACTGACTTGACCTCCCTTCGTGGACCATTAATTGAAATGTGGCCTAGGCATTGGTCTCTTTCAACTCGTGCTTTTGTCTAGACATGTTGCTATGGTCTTGGGATTTTTCTTTGGCTTCCCTTTCAATCTATGCAACTGCCATGCACTTGGCTGTGATAAGGCCACACCGATCATACAAGTAGAAGTCCTCAAGCTTCTAGCCATATTCTTCCATTTTAGGGATTGTTGATGTAAAATCTCTTTGCATGCAACTACTTTGGCTTCTTGTTTAGTAATCGAGTTAAACCCAGGCCTTCTTGGGACACAGGCCTCACTTTGGTTTGTTTTTTGCATCTCATCTTTCGAGTTGTTAAGCAATTCTTCACAAACTAGCTCGACTGACCACTTATGTTGAGGTCCGATGTGCCTGTCACACAAATTTTGGTGGTTAAAGGAGGCATTACTTGGATGATCCGACCTTGCTTGTTCTTGGCTTGAAGGTGTTAATTGGACTATAACCATATCAGCATCAACCAAGTTGGGAATGAGCTGGTATCAACTTCCATTGCTTTGGTTTCATTAGGGAAACATAGCAATTTATTGTTGATCCTTTTTTTAATGTAATTTCTAAACAAAACACACCTATTAGTGGAGTGAGTGTAAGAATTATGTCATTTGTAATGACTCATTCTTTCCAGCTCCTTGAGGGAAGGGATTATGTGCTTGCCGACCAATTTAATCTACTTGGCCTAAAGTAATAGATCAAAGATCTAATCCGCTTAAGGTAAGTCAAAAGAGTAACTTTTAACAACTGATGTCAGCCTATTAGAATCTTGAGCTTGAACGATCTTTCCTACTAGAGCCTTGCACCCATAAGGATTCTAACCAATAAACTCAGCCAAGTCAATTTCATAATTAGGGTTCTAATATAGGTCCCATATGAGGTATTCCTTTTATGGTTTTCCTCTCTAAGAATGCTCACATATCGAGTTTCCCTCTCAACGAGTTCGAATAAGTCAAAGAAGATCATTCCTTCAAATTTCTTCTTAAGTTTGAAGTTGAGGTCATCTTGGGCCAATCTTATAAACTCGATCTCAGGCAGATTGCTCAAGCAATGAGACTTGGCTCATTTGAATCTCATGATGAATTATTTGGTTGTTTCCCTAGTTGTTGCTTTAACCTAGCTAAATCGACGATCGAGACTCAAAGATTAGCTCATACAAAATGGGTTTAAGAATTTTCCTCCATGTCTACCCAAGTGTGGACCAAATTAGGGGATAAGTTAGTGTCTATGAGAAGGCCTGTCCCGTCAGTGAGTTTACGAAAATCCTAAGTTTTGAGTAACCATGGTTTGATAATTTGCCACACTGGGTGGTGAATTAGTTGATGTGTTCCATAGTAGTTTTACTATCCTCGCCAGAGAAAGTGGTAAAGTCAAGGATCTTGTATCTCCTAGGAAACTCATAATCCCTATCAATCTATTTAGGGTCTGGCTTCCTATAAGTGGGCTTCGTAGTTCTCCTGAACTCCAGCCATACATTTTCTTAAGAAAATCTACAAGTTAGTCTCAATGTAGTAAGTTTGGACCATATGCCTAGTAACCATAATGCTAGCTTGGGCATTAATATGCTTGATGGTAAGGGTTGTACTAGTATTGTTATGAACCAGGACCGTACTTGTTTGATTGTGGCCCAGGGTCATATTAATTATCATTTGGCCAATACTGGCCACAAGGGTAATTTGGGTTTTTCAGGGCTCAATATCCTTGAGGTGGGTACCCGTTACCCTGAGGGTAGTTGTTCTCCATCTGAACCCCATTGGGTTGCTAATTCGTGAAGTTCTTCCCCTCTAGCCTCATAGGTGGTGGTTGACTAGCCGTTGGCCCAGTTTGGGGTTAGCCTCGAGTTCCTTGAGGGATCCCCCTCTAGCCCATTGGGCTTTGGTGGTTTTCCCCATAAGGCTTTCTTGGAGGGGTTTCGACTTGTTGGCCTTCATGATAGTCAATAGGTGGTTCCTGGCTCCCCGATTTCATTCGAGGTACTAGGGGAAATATTGGAAGGATATCCTCCCTAAAAAATCACCCTAGTTTGGGGCTCATTATTCCTTTCTTGCCTCAGAACATCTACCATCGACTATAACATTGCCACCATGATGTGCGCTATGCTATCAAGAAAAGTTTGGAAGACTTATTAATCTTAAACATTGAGTTCAACACTGAGTCCTCAAGACATCTTGTTCAACAACTTGTCAAGAGAGGGAGCCTTGCCACCATCGGTGGCCTTAGGATTTTTATCTTTCTGAGTAGGCATCTCCCACTGTGGTCATCAATTTTGTTGGTGGGATTGTTTGATTTTCCTTTATCTATCCTAATCAAACAGATTCATAATATCCTCAATTAAGAGGACTTTAACTCACCTTTAGAAAGAAATAGATGAAATTCAAATTAATAATTGTAACTTACAAGAAATTGTAAGATAACTATCTAACTTAATTCGATCAAAGCCATTACTCCGTCTCAGGTATGCTCTTCCTTGATAGTAAGCAATTTGATCATTACCCAAATAGTTATAGACTACAAGTTACTGACTATAGCTACTGAACGATGCTACATATGCCAAGTTACTTCTACTCCTACTCTTAGACAAGATAAATTTGATTGATTGGTTGAGGATCATTTTCTTTGTCTGCTCATGTGTAATTTATATCATCACAATTAGTTACGACAGTTTTTCTTAAATCTTCTATTTTTCTTCACATTGTTTGTTTCCCCGGTGCCCATTAATCACGTCCAATGGTAACTTCCTCCGATACTTTGATCTTGTTGTTGGAAGTGAAGGTGAGGCTTATCGTTCCCCTCTTTTCTCGTTCCTCAATGAGCCATCTCCCCATGTTTGGGTACACGTCCGCCATCTTAACAATTGAAACCATGTCAATGATCAATCATAGTTTCCACCTTTTGTCTTCTTGCCATTGTAACTCAACGTGTCGCTTCATGATTGGGTTGTATTTGAAATTGGTGGGATCCACATGTCACCATTCCTTCGGTTATTTTCAAAACCAGGTAAATACAAATATTTTGACTGCTTCTTGACTTTGCATAAGGGAATTCTCTGAGGTCTTGATTCCAAAATACAAATATGAAACTAATTAAGCCATAGTTTATGAACATAAATTAGGTTATGGATTTTTGGTTTTATGCTAACTTACTTTGTTGTATTTGTAAGGGGGGATTAGAATTGAAGTAATAGATGCATTAATCAAGCCATTAATTTGATTATTCGTTGAAGTAGTGTCTTTAATCACATCTCCTGAATTTGATTTAATGCTATCTGGTAAATGGACATCTAATGACACCCTTGACTTCTCGGAGTTTTTGATACCTAATTATAGATGGATAGATTATCTAAGTCATTTGAATTATTTAAACTAATAAGGTCAATGTAGTTTTAGTTCTCCTTACTTTGATGTATAAACAAAGGTATATTATTTGTTGAAGCAATGAAAAAGGGTTAATTAATTCATACATCGGAATATATGTTGAAGTAGTGTTTTCAACCAAATATCCAGCATTTGACGGCTTCCTTATAGATTGTCAATCTCCTAATGGAAAAGTTGTGTTTCTTGAAACTAAATGCCTCCGTGATCGTAATAGTTGAATTTTATAATTTCGAGCAATCTTTGCTTTTATAAAGTGATTACGTATAATTTTACGAAAGTTGGTGTTGAAGTATATTGTAGAAAATGATTATTGAATATAATTTAAACTATACCATATTTTTTGTAGTCCTTAATTTTTACATAAAATATGTATTCTAAGATGTTGATGCCTCAAGTGCAACATTAGACTCTGATTCAACTACTGAGTTATCAAAAGATGATAACATTGTATTGATTCGACAAGATGGATTCTTTTTCTTTTGCAATTGATGCAATCTATATCATCAAGTAAGCTTTTAAAAGTATAATTTAGAATATTCTTCACTTCGATCATCATATGATTTTCGATCTCTATCTCGTCTTGCCATAATATCTAGATTAGAAATTTAAAATTATTGTATATATAAAAAAGATAAAACAACTTAATAATCAAATAATTATATATGTTTTGTCATTATTAAATGAATAAGCAAATTATAAGGCAACTGTAAGATAATTTTAAAAAATTATAAATCCAATTGCTAATAAGAAGTAAAATATTGATTTATTCATACACAAAATGCAATTTATCTTCAATTGTTTTAGACATCCTAAAAAAATAGTATTCTATTTTCAATTATTTATATGCATTTAGCAACCAATTTTTTTATGTGCTTTAAGAATAATAAAATTTAATGAATATAAATTTAAAAAACCTGTTGTTTTTTTATCTACTGTAACAAAGCCTTTGATGACACACTCCAACTACGCCAAATTGAATCCAAAGTCACCAATATAATCTGAAAGTCATCAGAAGTTCAGTTTTTTCAATATCAAGGTTTTTCATTCTCAAAATAACACTATAATTTTCAAACTTAACCAAAACATTTGAACCAACAGTTATCAAGTTGATATATTGTATATTTCTAATTAGGTTAGTTTATTTTAGAGAGAGAGAGAGAGAGAGAGGAAAGGATACATTATTGTGATCACCCTATTCTCCAAACGTTTCTCTTACATTAAGGTTGGTTTGGCAGTCACCTGTAATTAAATCATATCATTTGAGTTTCCTAAGGCATATGAAGCCAAAAAATGATGGTTTGTAATGAACTTATTTAGATTTGCTATGATTTGTGCTTGATAACATAAGTCATTTAATTTTACTAAAAAAAAAAAAAAACCTAAGATGACTTCATTTCTAATTTTATTTAACAAATTAGCATAACTTTAAATAAGTTCATTGTGATCCATCGCCTCATGGCAACATATGCCTTGTGAATTTAAAATGAAATGATTATATTACAAGTGGCTGCTACACAGGCTATAAATAAAACACATAAAAGAAATATTCAAAATGTTCAACCTTTAAATTAGAATTATATGTAGGATAAATTAGACATTATCTATAGTTTTAAGCTCTGCTTAACTTCTTTCACTAAAGAGTTTCCAATCTATGTTTTTTATTAAGTATTAAGAGCATGGGGAGCCAATTTTTTCTTTTCTTGTAAGTTCCGTAGTTAGGGAAGCTACGAAAGACAATTTTTTAGGAATTTATAATCATATCAAGAGTGGTCTTGATAAAATGAGTCTAGAGATGACTAGAGATCACCTCTTAATCCCATTGACCATACGTGCCTTTTAAAATTAGCTATTTTAATGGCTTTGGTTAATGGATCAACAATCATTACACAGTAGGCATGTAGTCTATTATGATCTCTTATCTCTTATAGAGATCAAATGCACAATGATATTGAAGTTCAATGTGATTTTTTCTTGGCCCCAGAGCTCCATTCTTTATCACTTGAATGGTAGCTTGATTATCACTCATGATTATAGTCGACTCATATGGTACACCATTGATTTCTAGGCCTTTTAGAAACCTTCTAATCCAACAACATATGCCTGTCATACTACAGGCAATAAATCTTGCCTTAATTATGCATTTTGTTATACGTCCCTGCCTTTTGTTAGTCATAGACTTTCTTTCATCTAAATCTCCTGCATAATTGGCATAACAAAAACTATTAATCTAAACCATTATATTGGTAAGCTATTTTATAATAGCTAATTCCTTGAACATATCTGAATATCCATTTTACTGCTTTCCAATGCTCCATTACAAGCTTACTTCAATATCTACTTAAAAGACTAATAGCATAAACCAAATCAGGTCTTATCCAAAGCATTGCATACTTAGCACTACGAATGGATTATGCATAATAACAAGATTTCATTTCATCTAATTCCTTCAGATTAGTGGAAAACATATTGTAAGCACCTAATTTTGGCGCAATTCCTGGTACCGGCGCTTCCTTTCATATTAGTAGACGAGCAGAGCAGTCCTCACCCATTTTTTACAGTCCACCAAGAGCCAATCGAATCAACCCCTATCAATCGAGCCCCTAACCCCTCCTCTCCTTCATTTGGTCAAGTTACCATATTTATTATTCTTTTTATGAGAACAGTATTTTATTTTTCAAAAATGTTATTAAATATATATATATATATTATTTATGTACTTTACACCTAATTTTCTATTTTTTCTCTTTTTTTAATATATTTTATTATTTACGTATGAATGTGTTTTTCTTTGTTATTTTTATTTTTATTTGTTCATTTAAACAAACCAAGTTGACCCTGCCCAAAACCCAAACCAACGAACCAGATTCATCCTTACCCAAACCAACCAACCCAAATGAGCCCCCTTCTTCTCTCCCACGAACCAGAGAAGCCGATGGCTTCTTTCCTTTTCAATGAAAGCCCCAAAACTGAAACCAAACTCTCCTCTCTCATCTTCCACTCTCAATCTCACCTCTCGTCAACCCCTCTACACAAGGTAAAGGATGCTCTATGCAAGGCAGAGAAGGCTCTGCCCAAATCTTCGTCTATGATTCTGTCCCCCACCTCTCATCTCTCCCTTTGTCTTCCCATTTTGGTGAAAATCCAAGAACCCATGCTCGTGCATGACCCATTGTTCTCATCTTCTTTCTAGGGCAGACCCCTTACTTCCATTAACCCTTGATCCCCATTGAACAACACTCCTCAGGGCTGGCTGAGAACGACCTCACAAAGATGCATAGGATCTTGCATCATGGGAGATGGACAGTCAACCTCGTCAATCGATGCCTACCTCAGACACCAAACCCATATCTTAATCTCTTGATCGATTTGGTTCCCCTAGCTCAATTGATGGTGACAAAAGATTGTGCCTTAGAGACCACCCTTGCTCCCATTAAATTCCTAAGGTTTCATCTTCTATAAAAAAAAAAACCCAATAACTGAATGAAAGGGGGGGAGGTTAGCAAGCAAAAAAACCCCTACACCTTAGAGGGGAAAAACCATGAGAAACCCCAACTCGCTCTTCTATTTGATTCTCCCACGACAAGAACCCGCACCATAATCTCCCACACCCTTTTTTTTCTCACTGACATAAACCCTTTTTTTCATTCTTTAGGTTCTCTATAAAAACCCAGTGATCACAGGGGAGGAGGGAGGATTGACCTGAAGCCGTACTTGGCCCATCTTGAAACTCATTTTCATACCAGATTTCTCAACTTCAAAACTTCGTTCTCATGAATCTTTAAGTCCCAAAATCTTCCATGTTCTCTCACACCAAACCAGACTATGTTCGTTCAAGCCCAATCAACAGTCTTACTACTCTGCCCAGCTTCCTAAAACATATCAAGAAGATCCAATTTGAGTGCTAGAGATGGTTGCCTCTCTGTCTTAAGAAATTATTGGATGATTTTTCGTTTATCTATTTCCATGCTCTCTGAATAGGTTTCAGGTATTTCTGCTTCAAAGTTTGAGGTTTCTCAATATTTCTGTCATTGTTTGCTGGGTGAATGATATCATTTTACTGTTTTAATTTTAATTTACAGATGATCGGATTCATGGCATGTTTCCATTTTTTTTTTATTTTGTTTTGTGGTTAAGAGATATATATCTGAATATCTGAACTTTGATTTCCTGAGTCTTTAGAATTTTAAGTTTCCTTGTTGTTTTAGTTTGAAATGTGGATATTAGTTGGTGAGGTATGGTGCTTCAATATATAATTTTCAAGACAATATTTGTGGTTTTGCTCAAATACTAGAAGATTTATACACTTTTCATTTTTTTTAGCAAGTGGTACAGCTTAGTCTAATGAATTAGGTCTAGTTTATTGAAAGATTTTTTATTTTATTTTTATGCATCCTATCTCTTTTATTTATTTAGTCATCACCTATATACTAATTTTGGGTTTTCAAGATCATTGTGTTGTGAAAAGGATGTGCTCTTTTTGTTGTTAAGAATAAACCTCTTTTGATTTTTACCATGTTGCTCAATCATTCAATTCATTTTTTTTTTGTCCACTTCATTATTTTATTGAATAAAAATAAACTTGCTCATTTTTTTACATACTCGAGTTTGAAGTCTTATATTTGTTGAATTCTTTTATATTCTTAAACAATTTCTTTTGTTGCATGTATTCATACACCCTCATATGATTTTGTATTTTATGTAGATACAAGAGTTTGGATCTATCATTAATATTTTTATTGTGATTTTTTTTAACCTCTTTCCAATTGGATATAAGTCTATTTTAGGCTTCTTTTTTTTCTGATCAGTTCTAATGGGAAGAATGGGGTCTTGACCATGTGATGGTTAGGTAATGCTAATCATCGGTATTATTCATTAATAGCTTTCATGATCAATGGTTGTTCGATGAATACACATTCTCAAGTTTGAAACCTGTTAAGAACCCATCTTGTTTGTTTTAGTAATAGGGTGGACACCTATATGGAAAGCCCATGGTTTAGGTCCTGTTGGTTTGATTAATGGATGGTATTCCTCTCCATGTAATTGTTAATGATTCTTTAATTTATTTTTCATCACATATTGTTTGAGGTTTCTCATCGATTGTGGATAGCTTATTTAATTTAATTTTTATTAAAGAAATAAATTGTTGTGGTTGGATTCAAGCTAATGGTTTATTTTCATTATTGAAAGAGGAGCTTGTGGTTGGATAGTCCTGGGTTGATTTCCTTTTATAACAAGTAACACTGATGGTCCCACGAATAACCATGTTGTAGTATATGTTGGACCTGTTGGGTAAAGTTTAATTTAGTTTCTTGTCTATTAAAAATAACGGTGAGATGTTAAGATGTCTATTTGTTTATTTATGCATTTTGAAGGGTGATGCTATTTGGATGGCTTGATACCTTATTAGTGATTCTATCATTTCTTTATATAAAATACAATGTATATACTGTTGTTAGAAGATTTAGATATCTCATTTGGGGTGTACTGAAGTTGGGCCTAGATTCTATGGGAGTATGGGGCATAAGCATCCACCTTGCTTCTCAGGATAATTATGGTAGCATCACCTACAGCTAGTGTCTAGGCCAATCATGGTAGTAGTGGCTGATGCCATTGCCCAGATCAATTGTTATAGCTACAACAATTAATGTTGCTGCTCGCCCCAGTTCCATCC
>JAOXJP010008360.1:0-17947 GCA_025762735.1 Platanus orientalis | reverse complement strand
CCCCATAAACAAGCCATATCCTTTGCCAAAGAATAGATGATGTAGGCCAACTTACTAGGTCCCTCAAAAACTCTTTGATTACGCTCCAACCAAATTGCCCAACAAACAGTTGGACACACCAACGTGTAGAACATTTTGAAACATATTATGTATATTTCTTTAGTGTGATTTTTTTTATTTTGTTGTATATGTTTTATTGTATTTGTATTTATAAAATGTCTTTTTTATTCGCAGGATTGTGAATATGCCTCGCCGGTCACGCAACCAGGAGGAGGATATTGGGTGGTAGTATAGCACTATGATTGGTGGGGATAGATATAAAAAAAGATACAATTATTGTGGAAAAAAGATGAAAGGTGGTGGGATAACTCGATTAAACAACATCTAGCCAGTGGGTAAGGTATCGCACTGTGAATGTGTGCCACTTGAAATTTGGAGATTAATAAGTGAGCACTTGGCATAAAAAGAGATAGATAAAAAGACTAGAACGGATGCAACATTGAGAGAGCCCCCATTACATGGTTTACAACAATATGTAGATATGAATGATAATGATGATGGTGGTGGGTTACAATACCCCTCTGACTGTGAACCAAAGTTGTAGAGGCACCAATATAAGCTTGTAGTGAGGGCAAGCATGGCAGATTTGCATGAGAGAGAGCAATGACAATGTATGCACTCTTCTAGGCCTGATTTTGGCCCTTCTGTGTATGAGGGAAGGGGCAGTGGTAGTAGGAGTAGGGGTGCTAGTGGTAGCAACAACAGGTGGTGGGGCAGGTTCAGTTGTGGGATTAGTCGAGCTACTAGCATTTATCCTGGTTTGTGCCGCTTCAAGAAAACTAAACAAAAAAAGGATAAAGGAAATGTAGGAAAAATGTGAGAGAAAATAGGCCATGCATATGAAAAATTCTCATTCTTTCACAACATTGTAGCCAATGCAACTATGGGGCTTGTCCTTTAGAATTTGATAAATAAGGCGGCAAGGGTAGGGCCGGGTGTGAAGGCACCCATTGCATATGAGTTTATAGAAAAGTATTTGAACCATGAGAAAAAACTCCTTGATGAGTATATAGATTCCATAAAGAAACGATGGCCAGAGTATAGGGCGACTATCATGTGCAATGGTTGGATTGATCCTACGAGACAGACAATTATCAATTTTATGGTTTATTGTGATTGGCTACACCATGTTTTTGAATTCTGCAGAGGCATCTAGTTTTTTCAAAGATGCCAAATAAACATGTGGCTTATTAGTGGATGTTATCAAGGGTGTTGGAAAAGAAAACGTGGTCTAAATAGTTATAGACAATGGCGGCAATTTTAAGAAAGACAGAGAAGATAATGGAAAAATATAACCTATTTTGGAACCCCATGTACAACTCATTACATATACCTCATGCTTAAGAAAATGGGAAAGGGGAATGTTGTAATGAGGGTAGTGGACATGTAACACCCCGTGTTGCACTTAAAGGGAAAAAGTGTAATTTTACCCCTATAAGGGTAAAATTGTCATTTCACATATTTTATAAAAACCATAGAGTGGTTTAAGAATCCTTTAAACTGAGTTAGAAGTGAAGAACCCAAGTTAGACCATGAATCTGTCACGTTCTAAAATTGTCCCAAGAGCGTATTTGGGTTAACTACATAGGAACACCTGTATTAATCCCAAGTGAATTAGAGTACAAACCATGTATCATTGGAAAGCTCTAGGAGACTATTTTTCAACGGTTTAAGCGGTTCGTGAAACAAAGTCTTCTGGATAAAGTTATACTGATTTTACAGCGGGGTGTCTGAGCTAAAAGTTAAAAAATCCCTAACCCGTGTGTCTGACCAGTCAGGGAGATGGAGCATGTGCCTCGGGAAGACTCATGACCGGTCTCCAAACCCCTAACCGGGTAGAGCTAGGAAAATGTAGAAAATTCCAAAAAACTACAAATTTTGCTATTTTGGGACGTTGTTTTCAATCATTAGACCCCCACACATGTGGGATCTCATCTAGGACGACTTAAAACCCAACTAACACTTCATTTAGGTCATTTATCCTCTTGAGAACAAAGAGAGAAATTGTTAAAGAGGTTTGGAAGCTAAGAGAGAGATTATTTCCCAATTGAGTATGTTTCACTCCCAACTTTGAAAATCTGCTGGGTTAATTCATTTTCTTCATAGAAATTCATGTTTTATCCAATCAACACTATTTTTGCATCATTTTACAAAGGATAGAGGCAAACGGAAGGAAGTTTTGGAAAGTTTTAAAGCTTGAACAAGAAAGGAGGCTGAGATTTAGTGAGTTTTCGTACATGATGTGCTACGCCCTTTGTTCTTCAAAGTTATTCTTCCATTTAGCTGGTATTTTAGTTTTCTCATTATTTTGATTGTTTGTTTTTAAAGTTTGGTAAGTTTTCTTCATCCAAATACTAAATCTATGGAGGATTAATGAGTTCTCAAGTTGATTACTCTACTCCTTTATTTTTTTCTGTATCTTTCTTCCATTTTTTATTTCTATTTTGGGTGAGATTTTAGTTTTTCATCACTTATTGCTAAAGTTATGTAAATTTGATAATTCTAAATATTCCATAGAATGATTTCTTCCATTATGCCTTGGTAGAAATTTTGGTTTACATGAATTTCTAGATTCTATATGCATATTGCTAGATTTACTCCATTTTGAGCAAGTGTTAACTAAGATTTACTCATTCTTTTGTACTATCATCATGGATTCATTGGAATACTAAGTTTTTCTCTATGTTTAAATGTAAAAAGGTTGGATCCTTGTGAAATGTTTTTTTGAGAGGTAAGGATTAAATTTATTAATAAAAGCAACAAAAGATAGTACATATGAGATATCACCATAAAACAAAACCGAAAGTCATCCAAAACATATTACAATTCCTCATACCATATGGCTTTCCATTCCCCATCCTTAAAACATTCCCAAACCAACGCCCACTCAAATAGCTACTTATAGATATGAATAACCATTTCCTCTATGCTATGGGACTTATCCTCAAATATCTTACTATTCCTTTCCTTCCATAATCCTCAACAAATGACCCTTGGTAATGCACGCTAGATGGACGAGGGAAGTCTCCCAAGACCCCCAAATCCTCCAACCCGATATCAGTTCACTAAAAAGTCTTGGAAACACCCAAACAATTTGGAGGTGAGAGAGGAAAAAACCCCACACCCTTTTTTCCATAGAACAATAGATGAAAAGATGATTAACTAATTCTTCTTCAACCTTACATAGAATACATCTATTGGTCAAATGCCACCCTCTAATCTGAAGATGATTTAGTGTTAGAATTTTATCCAAGAAACTATTCCATATGAAGAATGATACCTTTGAAGGAATATCAGGGTTCTAAATACCTTTATAGGGAATACACCGTAATGAACCATTAGATAATTCCAGATTGAAAGATTTAGAGGAGAAACACCCTTTCTGATTTAGTTTTCAAACCCATCCGTCCTGACTCTCCAGACTAGGATTACAACTACTCAATACTTCTAACAGTCTAATCATCTCATCCTCCTCCCAATCATTTGGATCCCTTTTCAATCTGGGAATCCAACAACTATTGAAATCAAAACATTGTGCCATTGAAATTTGCGAGTCCTTGGCCAAACGATATATATTTTGAAATAAATCCCTCAAGGTACACTCCCTTACCCATAGGTCAGACCAAAATCTAATGTTCTCCCCTGAACCTAATTGAAACCTAACATGCTTCCAAAATTCCTCTTTCCCAACCATTATGGATTTCCAAATACCATACTCATGTCTCCCTCTCACCCTTCCAGATTCCCATACCGATTCTTCACCAAACCTAACCACCACCACTCTCTGCCATAAACTGTCTCTCTCCATACTGAATCCCCATAACCACTTAGCCAAAAGTACTCTATTATGCATCCTAATCCTCCTTATACCTAGACCCCCATGATTAAAGGTCGAAAACAGGTATTCCAATCTATCAAATGATATCTATGGTGATCCGGATCATCATCCCAAATAAACCACTTAAACATTGACTTCATCCTATTGGCTATAGAGACCGGTATGATAAAGAGAGAAAGAAAATAATTGGACATAACTGCCAAGGTTGCTTTTACCAAAGTCAATCTCCCACCTTTAGATTTCTAAGTATCTAATCCTGATGAGATTCTTTTAATCACTAGATCCCAAATTGACTTTGCTTTGAAACTTGCTCTTAGGGGTAAACCTAAATAGGTTGTGGGGAGATGCCCTATTTTACAGCCCAAAACCCAAGCTAGACTCTCAATGTCACAACTCCCACCCACCTGAAATAATTCACTCTTAGCTTAGTTTATTTTAAGGTCAAAAACTGCCTTAAAACATCCCAAAAACATCCCAAAATGCATATTGGATTATCCATTTGACTCACCTCAGCATCACAAAATATCATGGTATCATCTGCAAACTGGATATGAGAAATAGTCACCTCCTCTTCCCTTCCTAGCTTAAAACCCGAAATAAAACCCATTTTAGCCATTTTGATCCTACGATTCAACACCTTTGATAGCATTATGAATAAAAATGGTGACAAAGGGTCCTCCTATCTCAACCCTCATGATCCTCCAAAAAATCCTTTCAAGTATCCATTGATTAATACTAAAAAGGAATATGAGTGAAGACAGAAGGAAAATCCAACTTCTCCATTTAGCCCCAAAACCCATTCTATTCAACATATAATTTAAAAATCTCAAATTTACATGATCGTAGGCTTTTTTCCAAATCCAATTTACAAATCACCCCATTTTTCCTAGATGCCCGCCTATCTTCAATACATTAATTAGCAATTAAAATACCATCAAGTATTTGTCTACCCTCAATGAATGCCCCTTGTGGAGGTGAAATAATCCCTTTCATTACCATTTCAACCAGCTTATCAATAGCTTGGAAATAATCTTGTATGTACTACTTAATAGGCTAATTGGGCGAAAATCCTTTAATTCCATCACCCTTTTCTTTTTGGGGATAAGTGTGATAAAAGTGTTATTGAGGTAATCATAAAACTCTTCCGAATAATAAAATCCATCAATAACTTTCATCAAATCCACTTTTATAATGTCCCAACATTTCTGAAAAAAAGAAATGGAAAATCCATTCGGCACAGGAGCCTTGTCTCCTTTTATTCCCATAATGGATTTATACACTTCCTCTTCCAAAAAAGACCTCTCCACGCAGCTTTTCTCCACTATCAAATTCCAAACCATCAAGTAATAGCCAATTTGGGATATCTTCCTTAAAAAGATCTTTATAGTACATCTCCACCTCCTTACGAATCACCTCCTAATCATGAATCCCTTCTCCATGTAACCAAATCCTTTGAATCTCATTGTTACTCTTGTGTTGGGTTGCTATTTTATGAAAAAAAATTCGTATTTTTGTCCCCCTCTTTCAACCATCGAATTCTAGATCTCTACTGCTAAAAAGTTTCCTTTTAACCGTCAACATTTGAAATTCCTTTCGAAGCATCTCTCTTTTGCTTCTTTCCTGCCTTGATAAATTTTGAGATTCTTCTAGCACATCTAATCTATTAATTTCATAACCACATCTCTTTCTCTCAACTTTTCGATACCTCACCAAAATTTTGCTCCACACCTTCAATCTAAATTTTAGATTTTTAGGTTCCAAAGCAAAAAATCTGTCTAGCATTACACGAATAAGATGATTAGTTTCAAACCATCTCCACTAAGACCCTAAAATCAGGCTCCAAAAACCAAGATTCCTCAAATTTGAACGGATATGGGCCATTCTGTCTCCTCCCCGAAAAGAGATTCTTCCACTCAATTACAAAGTAAGAATCTGTCCAACCTACTTAGAGAAGGATTCTCTATGAAATTTGACCAGGTATACTTTGCCCCTTCTAGAGGGAAATCTCTCAACTTCCATCTATCAATAAAATCCCCAAATTTAATCATATGATTATCCCTTGAAATATCACCCTTCCTTTCATGTAAAAACCGTACTAAGTTAAAATCACCACCAATACACCATGGCAAGTCCTACATAGCCTTTATATCATCTAGTTCCCTAAAAAAATCATCAATCTCCCTCCTAAAAACCGAACCATAAACACCGGAAAACACTCATTCCTTCACCCCATCCACCATCTTACAATGAATCGAAATTGAAAATGTCCCCACCTTAGATTCCAACATCACAATTCTATCATCATTCTAAATCATTAAAATACCACCCGAAGCCCCTCTTGAAGGAAGAGCCACCCACTGATTTGATTCTTGACCCCAAATCTCCTTCACGATAACCCTTGATATCTGTTCAATTTTAGTTTCCTGTATCACCAATATATCCGGATGCACACCTCCAAAACCTTTACGAATGGTAATTCGTTTTTCCCTATTACCCAATCCTCTATAATAGTGTACGATCCATAAATTACTTGATCAATATCCCATTTCCCCTCCTTACACTTCCTTGCTCTAATCTCCCATCCTTCTTGTCATAGTTGACACTACTTTCTAATTTTTTTAACTCCTTTATCATTCGTTTCTCTCCAATTGATTTGATTCCATTCTCCTCTTTATGACCCTTTCAAAGTTCAATATTTTTGAAGAGTTCCATAATTTCTTCTTCAAAGCCTTCATAGGATAAACCCAAGAATGGGCCAAACTCCATCATTTTATGAAGAACCCACTTCGATATCATCTCATCATCTCTCTGCATCCCCCCGTTGATTAATAATTGTTCCTAGTCCCTCCTGACTTACCTTGGAGTTGTAAAATCCTCCATGCACTCCAATTCCTTCGCAATCATCTCCCCTCCCCCCAAAGATTTTTCTCCAACCACCCCAAAATTCCCTCCTATTTTCACTGTATTTTCCACCACAACCAATTGTTCCATTGCTAATGTATCCGCATCCACCCTCTGGTTTTTCCACACCACTAACTGGTAAGAATTCCTCATAACAGTATTTGGCCTGATTTCAACAAGAATAGTTTCCGAGATAAAATTCAGTTCCATACCATGTGTCATTGCAGAGTTGGAGTTGCACAAATCTAAAGCATCAAGAAGAGTAGATGAGTTATAATTGGAATATAAATCATTTATACCTTTCAATTGCAACTGGAATTAAGAATCAGTGTCGTCGGCAATTCCCCTCGATCTAGGCAGGCTAGGTAATGAAGTATTAACCCTTCTCACCTCAAAATTTCCCATAGTATTTTCCTTAGCTCTTACATTTACCTCTTCAGATTGGCCTTTTTGAAATTTAGGAAGCACCTCTCTGTCCATCGACTAATGAACCACCAAAGATTCTTGAAGAGATACAACCTTAGCAGCAATATTGTTATCAACCATGGCTTGTGCCAATCTTGATGACCATCCATGGACTCCCCTTCACACAAGCCCATCCTGATCACCCTCGCTCCTGTAGTAGTGTCAACATCCCACTCAAGTTGATGTTGAGAGATTGTCTCTTCCAATGCTTGTGACTGACATATGGTGTTAGCTTGCCCCACTTCACCTTGCTGATTGAATCCGCAACCCACGAACATGCTGAATCTGTTGAATCGGTTTAGGACTCAAGGATCAGGTCATTGCCTTTTCCATGTTCCTCAGCGCCGATCATATAGCTTAATGATAATCTCTCGATCAAAGTCAATACAGGATTGTCCTCTCCCATTCACACCCATATTCTGATCAGCTCCACCATCCACTCCACAACCGTAACCCTTACTTGATCCTTCGGTGTAGTTCCATCCACCACCTTCAAATCATCTGAGAAATCATCGAACTTTTCCTGATCGTCAGGCAATGGGCCAATCGCTGGCTTTGAGCCACAAGGCAAAATCACCCGCCCATCTTCTTCCAAAGAGCGAATCGCAATGTCCCCATTTTTCTTTTTTCCTTCGATGCAATTGAGACTGAGTATTCATACGATTGTTTGGCTTTAAGGCACCAGTTAGATGGACCCAGTTTATCCAACCCCCCTCTATTATTCATTGGTTGATCCGATCATTGAGCCATTTCTGAGTCACCTGGTTGAGGTCCTAAAGATGTGAAGTAGTTTGACATGATAGGTCACCAACATGTAGTCTCCATTATCGTGGCACTCACGAACCCACCTTCTTGGGATATAATAGGAATTTCCCTGTTACCTTTAGCACGAGCTGAATTCGATATGTTCAATGTCTAGTCTCTTTTATGCCCTCACCAGCTTTCATTTTGAAGGCCAGAATAGGTCTTTTGTCTCTTTTGTGTGCCAAACACCCCATTTGACCCAAATGATGGAAACGTCTTCCCCATGCCATCAAACACATTGTCTTTAGATATCACTTTTCCCCTTTCAGAGCACGATCTCCCAATCTCACCCCATTTCACCAAAACCTTCTCACACGCCACCCCCCCTTGTTCCATCTCAGGCGATGAGTCGGATTGGCTGACAGGATTTTTGAATTTCAAAACATCAGACTAGGCGGGAGATAGATTCCTCACCATCTCCAGTTGTACCTCCGGCAACCCACTCTTCCCCATTCTTCTCGGCGCATGCAAGTGATTACGCTCCTTCCAATACTCTGGTAGTTCATCTTCATTTTCAATTGAGATTGTAATCGAAATTTTTTTTCCATTATCAATTATTGATATTAGTCGTGGGATCAAACGTAGGTCACCAGTAGAAATTTCAAGCCTTACCCACCTCAATTCATTGAGGTTCAAAGTTTGTTCATTCACCGCTTCCAGCCCCCCACAGATTTTGCCAATTGACTTAAACATCTTAGATGTCTATAGATCCAAGGGAAGTCCCCTGATTCTAATCCATCGTTTCCTTATGAAATTTTCAAAGTTAATCGTGAATATTTCTGGATTCCATGATTTCTACTTTATATGCTTGAAGTTTGCCTTGATTTCCCCATACTTGAGATTTCTATTCATATCATTATGGCTAGTTGGTAGTCTCTTCTCAATTCGATTAGCTCCAAGCCTTGTTTCTTAGTCTATTTCATATGCTAGTTGGTCATTAATACTATTATTATGATATCCACTTGATTATATCCATTTACACTTGATCCGATAAGCTCCATATTAGTGTCAATGCATATACACGTCTTCCTCGGGACTTTTATACGATTGTTGGTTTTGGAAATTTAGAAGAAGCATTTCGAGCACTTGGTTTTGGTGTAAGTATAAGCTATTACTTTCCATTTGGTTTAAAGCATGAACTTTACATAATCTTACATATGAGTTTTTACTATATGAGCATCTCTTGTATTGCATTCTTATTCAGTTACATACTATATATATGCATGGATTTTGAAGTACTGTTTCGTATCCAAGGATTTGACTTTGGACCGAATCATTGGGACTCGTTAATAGATGAAGACGACACTAGTTGCACACTAACCTTTGATGCCTTGGGGGATTTTTGTAGGCTAACCCTTGATGCGTAGGGGGATTTTTGTGGGCTAACCCTTAATGCTCTGGGAGATTTTTGCGGACTAACCCTTGATGCCCTGGACGATTTTTGCAAGCTAACTCTTATGCCCTGAAGGACTTTTGCGGGATAACCCTTGATGCCCTGGGGGATTTTTGCGGGCTATATTGGTCTTATGACCCTTTCAGGTGCCCAATCACCGGGTCACATTAGTAGGTGAAGGCGACACTAGTTGCCCACCATTCTGTATGAAATTTCAGTTTTGTTAGTAGACCCGGGTTATCTGATTACAGTTTTGTCGAAGACCCTACATGGGTTATGTGATTTTAATTTTGTTGGAGACCCTACGTGGATTATATGATTTCAATTTTGTCGAATAACTTACAAGGGTTATATGATTTCAGCTTTGTTAGAGTCCCTATGTGGGCTAATCCATTGGATTTGATGAGGTATTTTGACGAGGTTTAGTTCAAAGACTTGATATGGGTTAAGTTAATTTGATCCGAGGTGTGTTTGGTTAGAAACCCTTCATGAGTTATATGAATTTGAGAGCTACATTGGATTTCCATGAGAATGCATTTGGTTTTAATATCTATTAACTAAGAAAACTTACTTAAGAGCTGCTTATGTATGCATATTTTGTAGTAAGCATTTGAATTGCATGTTGCACTTTTCTTATGAGCTACACTTTATCCATTTCAGCTATGGACTTCTATTGATTTGGCTTTAGTACTTCTGACACCTTTATTAAGATTGATCATTGTTATAATTAGTTAGATTCATATATGTTACGCATGTTCTGATTTGGTATTGAGTCATACTCGTGCATATTCGATTTACTTCGTGGGATATTATGTATGTTCTCTCATGGGAATTATAGTTTTAACCATGTTTTTAACACCATTTTTGATGGCGCTCTGTAACATGTGTTCTTACAAGTTCAGTCCTAAAGTTGGCTCATTGGGACGAGAGGACCATCTCTTCGATTTATTATCTGTTTAGTTTTATTCCAGCACTATCATGTATGAGACAGGGATCATTGAGACAGGATTTTATGTAGTTATTTAGTACTATTCTAGTTGGATGAGATGGATATTATGTGGCCAATTGGATGGCCTTTTGATGCTACTGTTTAGATACTCATGAATATGTTTAGTTGGATGGTTTGTGATTAGTAGTTTATTTAGACACTTATAGGTATGGATGTTTGGACATTAATAATTATATTCCGTTGTGTAGTTAGAATGTGTGTTGTATATTCCGTTGCACATGACGATGGATGTTTCTTTATGGTTATGTTTCCGCTGTGAATGTCATTTGATAATTGAGGATATTTACTTGGGTAAAAGAATAAAAAAAATTATATTGCAATTCAAGTAAGATAAGTAAGAACTCCTTCCGCAAGGAAAAAGTAATGTCACCCTCTGAGATCCACGATGTCGCGTACATGTATTTCCATATTTATACTCTCATTTCCGTGTGCAGGTTTCAGGGTGTGACAAGAAGAGTTTATGACAGCCACCACCTTCATATATAACCATGGACATGTTCTGGTGATGATGAGAGATAGATGTAGAAGTGTTATCGCACGACTAGAAATTACACGATTTGCCACCAACTACATAGCATTGCATAGTATCCTAAACAAAAAGGTTAGCTTAAAGACATTTTTCTTCTTCATTTGAGTGGTATGATTGCGAGGAGAGTAACAGTGCAGCAAGACGTAGCCGAATCAATTGTGTGTAGTCATTCCTTCTGGGATCGGTGTTGCATGATCGTGAACATATTAGAGTCAGTTGTGAGGGTCCTCAAGATGGTTGATGGGGACAAGAAGCCAACTATAGGATATCTTTATAAGTCACTCCTCTTAATGAAATAAGCAATAAAAGAAACTATCCCAAGTCCCAACTAATCACGTTGGCTTCATAAAGATCGTTGATAAAAGATGGACAAAGATGCTTGTCCACCCACTTCATCTGGTTGGTAAACTAAAGTTATATTTATTTAATTATTTCTCAAGCAATGCCAATGATTTGGTTAAGGTTAGGTTTTGAAATGTTATGTTTTTCTTTAATTTTCAGCATACTACCTTAATCCCCAATACTATTATGCCCAAAATCTTGGAACGAATCCAGAATTGTTGGAGGTTGTACATAGTGTGGTTGTGTAGCTTGAGCCCAATCCCAAAATACTAGTGGATGCTCTTACGGAGGTAACCGCAATTACGAACTATTTTTTCTATCATTATACAATTTAGTTTCTTGACTTTTGGGTCTTCTAATTTCAAATCAAGTACTTTAAGGATTCAATTAGGTCCTTTGCATGAGATGCTGCATAGGCAGGACGAAAGACGACAGCTGTAGGTAATTTTATGACATTTTTATAAATATATAGTAAAGGTTGTAGCCAATAATTATTTATACAAATTCATTTTTATTTTGCAAATGAATGGTGGGTGTTGCGTGGGGCACAAGCACCCAACATGAGGAGGATTGTCATTTGTATCTTATCTCAAACTGCATCTTCTTCCTACGGCGAGAGGAACTATAGCACTTTCAACCTCATTCACCCAAAAGTAATAATAATAAATAAACCCGGGCATGAAAAACTTATTTTCATCCATTACACATGCGTTTGAGATAGAAACATGCAGAAAAAGAACAAAATATCGAAGAGTACAACGGCCCCATCAACCTTATGGATATTTTCTGCGAGGGAGGGGATGACTCACTATACGAGTAGGTTAAGAAAGTCGGAGAGCCAGTATTGGATGAACCAAATGGATGACTGAGCTCTCAAATAACAAGTCAAATGGAAGTGGATGTGGATGAGTTTATGAAAACACAACAAACCTAGGCCTAGGCCTAACCCTATCCCTACTTTGTGGGCGGATTAGTTGATGATGAGGATGACTGGCTGCGTTCTTCTAACTCAAATGATGGAGATGGTGATGGTGATTGAGGAGGTGATAATGAGGGGGGTGATGGAGGAGATGATGAGGGAGATGGAGGGGATGATGGTGCTGGCATGCCATATAGACTATATGGTGGCGGTGGAATAAATCAGAGTCCAAAACCCCTTAGCCCATTCATAGGAGATGATATATATGACCATGCCACTTAAGATTTCGACCATGGTTCACATCCACCTCTAATGACTTATCAGCGAAAGGGGTGTGGGAGTCAGGGGTCGAGCCGAGGGGGAATAAGACATCAGGAGGCAAAGATTAGTCCTTCCCATCACACCGCTAACACTTTAGTAGGGTCGTTTGATGGCATGAGCCTCGACAGGGATTCCTTTGGCCAGTAGCATGGGTTATTCCCTCAATGTCCTCAACACCCTCAGTTTACCAGTAACAAAGTCAAGAGGGCTCGTGGATTGATTTTATCCTTGGCTTTAGTTAGCAACAATAGTACATAGTCCCACTCGTAACCGATAGGCCCAGTATCGCTACCGCATCATCATCATTATATGATCAAGAGGGTCAAGCCCATCAGAGCAATTGAGGTTCTTCTAGTTGTCCACTTGTCCTCAGTATGCAGTGTTCGACTATCCGTGATCTTCTCAATGATGCAACACACAAGCTTTGATACCAAAAATTGATGTAGCACTCAAGCTCTAATACCAAATTGATGCAACACAATGGAGATGATACCAAAGTTAATTTAGAATGATAGCTAAGAATCTCAATAAAACCCAAGATATGTAGCAAAAACAAGAATAAGGCTAAAGAACCAAGAATTGAACTTTCAGTAATCAAGATTTAATGAAAATAAAAAAAACTTTATTAATAGGGGTTTAGAATAATTGAAACAAGAAAAGACAAAAAAAAAAGAGAAAACAAAAAGAGTGATTTTGTAATTTCTAGGCAGAAACTTAAAATTACCAAAATACCCCTAATCGTGCATCGGAAAATTTTGAAATTTGACCAAGTGATTCTAATGTATATGAAGAGTATGTATACCAAATTTTAGGTTATTCTGAGATTTCTTGCTATATAAAATTATATAAAACTTAAGCTGCATACACTTAATTCAAAAAATCAAAAAAATGGAAAACAGTAAAGAACAACAGCAAAAAAAAAAGAAGAAAAGGAGAACGAAAAAAAAGAATAAGAACAATAAAGAGAAGAAAATATAAGATAAATACCTTTAAAATAATTCCTACCCCATGATCCAAGTACCCTACAAGGATTTCAAGCCAAGGCATAAGACTTGAAGAAGGAAAAGCACCACTTGTGGGAGCAAAACCAACCAAAAACTTTTATTGATTTCCATTATAGCATGAAATCTCAAAGTAACTTGAAATTTGATTTACGTACTCCTCATATATGCTAAAATCACCTCGTTGAATTTCAGAATTTTTTGACTCACAACTAAGGGTATTTTGATAATTTTGGTTTTTTTGTTAGAAATTACAAAATTACCCTTTTGGGTTTCTTTCTCCTCTTTTCTCGGTCTTTTCTTGTTTCAATTATTTTAAACCCCTTTAATCAAGTTTATTATTCTATTTTCATTAAATCTTGATTACTTAAAATGTGTTTAAAGTTCAATTCTTGGTTCTTTAATCTTATTCTTGTTTCCGCTACATATCTTGGGTGTATTGGCTATCATTTAACATCTCTATTATGCTGCGTCAATTTTGGAATAAGAGCTTGTGTGCTACATCAATTTCGGTATCAAAGCTTATGTGTTGCATCAATTTTGGTATCAGAGCTAGGTTCCCATTTGGTTCCATTCCAATAGGATTCCTATGATATTTTAGGGTTATTACTTCAGCTAGGTTATCTATGATACAATCTTCTAAAATCATACTTTGAGATAAGGACCTAAAACCCTGAAATTTTGGTTAAGGACCTAAACCTTAAAATTTTGGAAAAAGACCTTAACCTTTAAATTTTGCAAAAAGGCCTAAACTGTGAAATTTGGAGAGAACCTTAAAGCTGAAGTTGTATGTGAAAGAACAGAGTTGTTGGTTTATTTTTTTCCTAGTTTTAGGATAAACACTGAAATTTATGGAATCCTTGAAAAGATGAGATGGTTCTTCTAGTAAACACTGATTTCGTTTTTCTTTCTAGGATGACAACTAAAATAACGATTAGTGGTTGGGTTGATCAGAACCTCATTTCTACATCTTTTGTTGAAGAGCTCCTATAAGATCAGAAAAATCAAAGATATTGTGGATATATTGAAGACTGTGTTGTTGATATTCAATTTCACCACATAAGAGACTACTTTGAAGGTGTTGAATGCCTAGTATGTGATTTCCCATCAACTAGCATGCTAGTGATTTTAGGCAAGCAATGGATTGAGGAGAGGAAAGTTACTTTTAATAAGGAGACCCAAGTGTTGTGACTCTATAACCATGATGTATGATATCGTCTCTGACTCAAGCTTGTTAGTAAGCTCCCATTAGTTGTAACAAGAAATGTTCAGAATTCCATAGAGAAGAAGACCGAAAAGAGCACCGATTCAGTTAAGGAAGAGCTTAAAAAAGAATCCAATGCACTTCAAGATCGAACCGTGTTCAAATCAGAGTTGTCTAATGAGGATTCTAATGTAAGGAATGTTAAAGCAGACTTGTGCTTGTGTTTTGAGCAAGATAGATGAGGCCATGGTGGTTGCTAACACATGTGCCATTGTTGTCCCAGTTCATGACCAGCCATCTAATGAGAATCAAGTCCAAGTCCAAGAAGAGATTTAGCCTTTTCTGATAGCTCATGAGCCAGTGGGTTTGTAGACATTGTTGATCCTGTTCTTGACATGCCAGAGGTGGAAGATCAAGTGTAGATATGTGTTGACTTACAGCTCATTATGGTTCCATTACCAGTTCATGAGCCCAAACAAAAGACAGATGTATAATGAGGTCTTTCTAATATCAGAAGACAGGGTTACATCATAATTTAATTGTCGGACGATTTGGTTTATGATTTGGCGGTTCGAGCTCTCCAATGTTGCTGATCATTTCACTATAGAAAACTTGAGGTCAAATTTTTCTGAACAAGGGGAATTTGATGCAAACATGGAAAACCATGTGGGGCTTGCATGCCTCTGGTGGGGTCTACACAAGAAGACATATAGAGGAACATCTTTGGGACACATGATGGAGTTTTTTTTTTTTTTTTTGAGTTTTAAGTGTTTTACTTTTTACTTAATAGTTTGTAAGTTATTAGAATCTAGGACATGAGGGTCATTATGGTTCTTGTTTTTGGGTCTTTTAGCAATAAGGCTTTGTTACCAAGGGTAATTTATTGATTGTATTGAGTCAACAAACCAAAGTGGGACCCGCTTAAAGTAATGGTTAAAATCCTTTACAAGGGCTTGATTTTGGCAGCTTTGTTTTTAGAGAGTCAAGTTTTAAGTAGTTTTGAGATTATGAAAGTCTTAGGTAGCAAGTAAGCTAGTAGTTTAGGTGTTTCAAATTTGGTTTCTTACTATTTTCTTAAGTTTGTGAGCGTATATATATGGCTGCACATTTTTTTTATTGGTATGATAAAAATTAATAAAAGTTTTTGGCTGGTTTTGCTCTCACAAGTGGTGCTTCTTCTTCTTCTTCAAGTCTTATGCCTTGGCTTGAAAAGTTGAACTTCTTGTATGGATTACTTGGATCATGGGGTAGGGTTGAGAATCTCCACTACTAATAATCAAGAACTTTCTCTTGCTCTTGAACTCACAATTCCAATCCTTGATTTCCATGTTGGTTCTCATCAGAAAACAACTATACCTACATCCTAACCTATTGGCCATACTAATCCATCCCTATAAACCTGCAAATGAAGTAGATCACTAACCTTTCCTAAATCAATCCCTGTACTAGCCCGTTTCCATCTTCCTTAGCCTACATTGCAGTCCTACATATCTGTCCTAGTACTACCATGGCCTGTGCAAGAATTTGAAACTGGCACCCACCTGTTCGAATAAAAACCTATGTGAAGGTCTAACCTTTATAACAACCTTAAACATCATCAACTTAGTCTTACACCTCTGCTATTGGATCAATGTATATACTGTGGACTTGCTGCAATCTGTTATCCTGCATTTAGAGTATGATTCATTGGACTATTGTGTGATCCCTAGAACTGATTTAGGTGTTGCTTGATCTTCTAAAGTGCTGCTAATGTCCTACATTCTGATTGTTTACCAATGGTTGGATCATCTATGTAACTAGAAAGCTATTTTAGTCATTGAGGGCCCATAACCCGCAGGTAAACAACTCTTCCCTAGGTTGTGCTGCATCAAAATTGAGATGATACCAAAATTGATGAAACACAGTGGAGATGATACTGATGCAGTACAATGGAGATGATACCAAAATTTGATGTAGAACAATTCTGAAATAAATTAAAATAAAGGATGTAGAAGCAAATAAATCAAGAATAGAGTTTAGAAATAAAAAAGTAGCCATGAAAATTTAAGATTCAGAAGATAAAATCATGGAAAGAAGATAAAGAGCTAGAATAGAAAAAGATGAAAAAATCTAAGAAAAGAGCCCAAAA
This sequence comes from Platanus orientalis, assembly GCA_025762735.1. NCBI lineage: Eukaryota > Viridiplantae > Streptophyta > Magnoliopsida > Proteales > Platanaceae > Platanus > Platanus orientalis. The sequence continues at coordinate 1,033 of JAOXJP010008360.1, read as the reverse complement.
GGGTATTCTTGTAATTTTGAACATAAATCCAAAAATTACCAAAATGGCCCTTTGACAAGTCAAAAAATTATGAAATTTTTATACCCATTTCTGACATATTCTAGGGTTCTACAGTTGAAATTTCATTAAATTCCGACAACAATTAATGGGTTAAATCACAAAATTTCATAAACTTAAAGATTCTTTAATAGAGGTTTAAGAAGAGGAGATAAAAGAAGAAAGAAGAATAATGATAGAAAAAAGAAGATAAGAAAGAATATGAGGAAAGGAAAGAGAAAGAGAAGAAGAAGAAATTAAGAGAGAAGTAGAAATATAAGAGATATACATTGAAGGAAAGAGAGAGCTTGTGACTGCACCTATGGAAGAAGAAGAGAAAATGGAGCTATGAGTAACATCAACCCTTGGAGAAGAGATAAATTAGGTCCATGGCATACCTTGGGAACACCCAATTCAACAAAATTCTTAATAATTATTCACCATAAAATTATGAGGGAGGGGTGCCTATAAATGGGCTTACAATCTTAAAAAATTAGAAACTTGCTAAAATTGGAAACTTCTTAAAAATCCTAAACTTACTTACCAAAATTTTTAAAATATACAACTTTCTAAAAAACATTAATAACTTATTGTACAAGTTTTTCTAATTCCTAAGCTTTCCAAAATATAAAATTTCCTAAAGTCTAAACTACTAAAATTTAAGACTTTCTAAAAAAATATTATTCCCCTTTTTTTTTTTTTGCTAAGAAAAAAATTCATTAAAAAGGGATAAGGCATTCCCAAGAAAACCCCGAAAATGAATCAAGTAAAAAAATCAAGAATCATTTTTCCTCATCATTTTTTCAAGTCTACAAAAGAGATAATCCCTTCCCCATTTTTACAGTTAGCAACCCAGATACACCATTTATCCCTAGCTTTCCTAAATCTAGTCTCAGGGTTGAAAGTAAAAGTAAATGATTCCGTTTCAGCCAACATGTCATAGCAAGACCGGGTGGAGAATTGACCATTCCCTGTTAAGGACCAAAGACGTTGGTCC